>OZ038516.1:7708107-7720607 GCA_964036315.1 Acanthosepion esculentum | reverse complement strand
TAAGGTAACAAATCCGTTGGTATGTAATCCAAGTGGTTCCTAGTAATAGAAAATATTAAAACTGATCCACAAAAAAGAGCTCAATATATTTAGAAATACAGACCAATATAATTAATAAACAGTAAAATTCAAAATTACCCCATATGGGGAATAGGCTATTTCGGCAGACAAAAATATCGGCCATCTGTCTTATCAACCCCCGGCGTGGACTGAGTTTGTGTATATACAGTTGTCGGGGCGGTAAATAGAATTTAACTGTGAAAGATAAAAAAGAACTAACAGTCGATAAACAAATACAGGATTTATCCACTTCAATGTTTCAGTCAGACGAATGGCATGAGGGAGGGATGTGAGGAGGATGGAAGTTAATTGTCTTAAAGGAAAGAAGTTTTATAAAATTAAACCCGAATATTAACCCTATGACATTAATTTGGAGTTATATGAAGAATGAAATATTAATTTAAAATTAAAAGAGGAATAAAAAGGGGTTTAAAAATAACTTTAAAATATATAGATAAAAGGTTGTAAGGAATTAATGGAAAGAGAGTTGGGGGAGATCTTAGAGGAGGGGGAAGTTTATAAATTATAATTAATACAGGTAAAGAGGATATAGAGGGGGAAAGATAGAAATTAGAATTAGTTATACTTCCGACATTTGATGAGTTAGAGGGGAGTCAAAATTAAGAAAATATAGTAGCTAATTAAGTTAAAACAATATTATGAAAATTTGAATTTGATTTTATGTCGACATTTTAACGCTAATTCATTACTCTGATTCAATTGTCGACGAGATTTGAATGTCGACGAGATGAACAAAACGCACATCCAGTGAGTCAAGTATAATATATGAGAGCAGAAGAGCCACTGTCAATAACAAAACAGAAAACATAGGGTATAACGGGCCTGTTTGAAGATAATGATTTTACTATAGAAATGCATTGAAAATCAGGAAGAAAGGGATTGTCATTGGTCAGGAATGAAGGCAAGCATTACTTATAGAATAGGGCTCTTATATATATATATAATGTAAATGAATTGCTAATGATTTTACTATAGGAATGCATTGTAAATCAGGAAGAAAGGGATTGTCAGTGGTCAGGAATGAATGCAAGCATTACTGATAGAATAGGGCTATTATATGTATAATGTAAATGCATTGCTAATGATTTACTAAAGGAATGCATTGGAAATCAGGAAGAAAGGGATTGTCAGTGGTCAGGAACGAAGGCAAGCATTACTGATAGAATAGGGCTATTATATGTATAATGGAAATGCATTGCTAATGATTTTACTATAGGAATGCACTGAAAATCAGGAAGAAAGGGATTGTCAGTGGTCAGGAATGAATGCAAGCATTACTGATAGAATAGGGCTATTATATGTATAATGTAAATGCATTGCTAATGATTTACTAAAGGAATGCATTGGAAATCAGGAAGAAAGGGATTATCAGTGGTCAGGAATGAATGCAAGCATTACTGATAGAATAGGGCTATTATATGTATAATGTAAATGCATTGCTAATGATTTACTAAAGGAATGCATTGGAAATCAGGAAGAAAGGGATTGTCAGTGGTCAGGAATGAACGCAAGCATTACTGATAGAATAGGGCTATTATATGTATAATGTAAATGCATTGCTAATGATTTACTAAAGGAATGCATTGGAAATCAGGAAGAAAGGGATTGTCAGTGGTCAGGAATGAATGCAAGCATTACTGATAGAATAGGGCTATTATATGTATAATGTAAATGCATTGCTAATGATTTTACTAAAGGAATGCTTTGGAAATCAGGAAGAAAGGGATTGTCAGTGGTCAGGAATGAAGGCAAGCATTACTGATAGAATAGGGCTATTATATGTATAATGGAAATGCATTGCTAATGATTTTACTATAGGAATGCACTGAAAATCAGGAAGAAAGGGATTGTCAGTGGTCAGGAATGAAGGCAAGCATTACTGATAGAATAGGGCTATTATATGTATAATGGAAATGCATTGCTAATGATTTTACTATAGGAATACATTGAAAATCAGGAAGAAAGGGATTGTCAGTGGTCAGGAATGAAGGCAAGCAGTACTGATAGAATAGGGCTATTATATGTATAATGGAAATGCATTGCTAATGATTTTACTATAGGAATGCACTGAAAATCAGGAAGAAAGGGATTGTCAGTGGTCAGGAATGAAGGCAAGCAGTACTGATAGAATAGGGCTATTATATGTATAATGTAAATGAATTGCTAATGATTTTACTATACGAATGAACTGAAAATCAGGAAGAAAGTGATTGGCAGTTGTCAGGAATTAATGTTAACTTTAATGGCAGAAGCGTCCTATTAGATTGTATTTTTCTTGTCTTTCTTCTTTCCTCATGCTGGAAATCGGGATATGAATATTTTACAATTTTATCAAATAGAATCATCCAGCAATTACTGGGCTTTATCTCTTCATCAACCAATCACGAACGACTAAATTGTCAGGTGACGTACATTTTTTTAAAAATGCAACCAATTATAACATTGAAAAAATCTATTAGTTTATAAACCAATCACAGAGCAGTACATTGTCACGTGCTTATGACAGGTTTTACAGAACCTGGTGACCTTTTCAATTAAGTCGTCTCTGCCAAAAAAGGAACAAATGAAAAGCGAAATTTTCCTTCTTTCATTTAATTTTTATTTTTGGTTTCAACTTTTCTTGTTAATATTTCTGCTCAGGTATGAAAACATGAGCAGATCTCCTAAACGTTTTTTTTTTCCATTTTTTTTTTTTTGTTTATTTGGACGCATGAAAAAGGTCGGATTTAGAATTAATTTTACGAAATAAAAGATGGCGTTTCCCCTTTCTTCCAAAAATTTAATTCGCTCTGACCTTACGCAAAAGTGTTGCATCCTCAACAAGCCAATATCGCTTCCTTTTTAAAACGAATATTTCAGGATGAGATTTATTTTTCTATCTTTTTATTAAATAGAGTTTTCGTCGATTTCTTGCCAAAGTGTTCACGCAAAGAATTCATTCCATTCACCTGAGATAAAAAGACGGCATTTTTACGACACAAAAGCGGTAATGATGTCACCATTTTTAACAACACGATGAAGATAGAGATATTGTGAAATGAAAAAGGTTTTTACTTTAATATTTTTTGATGACTTCGTAGAAAAACATTGCAAATTTTATGGCGTTGAAAGAAAGGACTAAGTTATTGAAGACGTCTCGATCTTTTCAAAATAGCGTACTCAACAAATTTAGTTTCATTGAAACAGGTACATAATTAATAAAAATTATCATAACTATATTTTCTTTGCACAGACACACACAGACACACACACATATAGCCCGCAGACAGCTTTTATGGAAAACATATATATATATATATATATATATATATATATATAGAGAGAGAGAGAGAGAGAGAGAGAGTGAGGGAGAGAGAAAAATAGAGAGATAGATAGATACATGATGGGAAAGTACAAATAGGAAACGTTTTGTGTTATTTGCTTTTCATTGGCTAATCATGTTTCACGTGCATTTGATTTTTTACACGAACGTTAATATACTTTGTAACGTTCTGAATTCAGGGAGAGACACCGGTTACGTCCAAATTACCAGATTTTAAGCGTACTTGAAATCTATAAATACTGCTCGATGTAAATGTATTATAATTCTAATTTTGTATGTGAAATTCAGATGATAATGTATATTTGTAAGTGTGTGTGTGTCTCTAGTAAACATTAGGTTTCTAGACGTCTCGCCAATATAAGTGTATTTACATTGCAAGGAATTTATTTGATATATCCTAACATCTGATGTGGTGTTGGATCTATTATATATTTTTCGACAAAAAGAATATGACTATGTGCAAATCTTTCGTGGACTCGACTAACAGAATACTACCCTACTGCACCCAGACTATAAATTTTACTCAAAACACAACATAACCATTTTGTTCGGTATCAACATTGAACCTCACAAATAAGCTAAAGCATTTGAAAAAAAATCCTAATCCTTTAAAATATGTTATATTTATAAACGTTTCATATTTGTTCTTTATCATATCATTCAGTCTTCTATCAGATGCCGATCAATATTTGATTCCAATTCGTATATATATATATATATATATATATATATATATATATATATATATATATATATATATATAAAGAAAAACAGACCATTTTAAGGCTCCATGTAATAATTTATTTCACCATAGCCCTTTATAGTGGTATATTAAAAAATTAAATTACTATCAAACATTAAAATCTGTTTTTTTATATAAATTACTATAAATTACCACTCCTCCTCTCCCTTGATAAAGCCTAATTACAGCTTCTTTCTCTTTACTTCCCCCTTCTTTCTTTCTTTTTTATTTTTATTTTTTCTCTCTTCTCCCCCTTCCCTTTCAATATATCACTTCCGTTAAGTTAACCGATTGAATAAGTCAATGTCTGGTTCCTCCTCCCCTAATACTATGTATGATAGATAGAAATATTAAAATAAATCCTCTCTAAACACGATCATGTCTCTCACACCACTCCTCACTACACTCTGTTAAATTACATAAACTTAATACTACCCGTCAAAAGTTTAAATGTTCATTTCACTTTTCGTTTCACATTTTGGAAGTGTAGTCTGATGATCCAGCGCCCTTTAAAAGGGCTATGGTGAAATTAATTATTACATGAAGACTTAAAGTGGTCTGTTTTTCTTTAAATTATTAGCTCTGAATTTACATTGAGCTCTGAGGATTTCATCCTCCTTGGGACTTCCTATACGGATTACCAAATGTTTCTTAACTTATATATATATATATATATATATATATATATATATATATATATATATATATATATATATATGTGTATATATATATATATATATATATATATATATATATATATATATATATATATATATATATCTAATCAACGATGAAATTATTAGTACACCCATCCATTTTGAATATTTTAATCCATTTCTTAGAATATAATGCCCTTATATAAATCTCAATTTTTAGAACAATTGGTGAATTACAACAATTTTAACAAGGGAATGATACAACCCTCTAACTTCCTGTTTTGGAGTAACATGGTGCCACAATGTTTCACGTACAGTTCCATTTACAAGTCTTTTTCACTGCTCTTTGGACTGTCATAGCAGAAATTCCTCTCTCACGTGCAAAACTTTTATAGATTGGGTTGGATCTTTTCTAATTGATCTCTTTAGCTCCAAGTTGAAATGATGATCCTTCTTGCTGTTGTGACCTCTTGATCCAGTTCTCCTCTCTACCGTTTCCTCTTAATTTTTTCACCATTCTTTTGACGGTTATTCAATGGACTTTGATGATGAAAGCGAGGGTATGAATGTTGTTACCATTACTGAAGGCCTGAATGATCTTTTTTCCTATCATTATTGCTCAATTGGGAAGACAGTGGGTCTGACAATAGGATTTTAACTGGTTCTCTTTGTAGCTGAATAACTCAAAGAGTTTTTCAGGGATACTTACGACAAATGGTGTTAAGATGACTAAACGTCTTATCAGAAAACCTGAAAAAAAGAAACTTAGTTTAATGTTTTCTTTAGATATTAAACATTTTATTGGATTGACAGAATGTAGAGGGAGACAGGAGATGGTTTCATAGCTTACTCAAGGTTATGAACACTTTAGTGAATGTAATGATTCTTGAATCGGTGCCGCTATACATTACTCTACCGCGCCTCATAAATATATATATATATATATATATATATATATATATATATATATATATATATATATACATATATTTCCAAGTGGATTTACTCCAGGTAGAACTCAATGTCCAAGACAGAGTAATAATAAAATAAAAAAGGCTCAAACATTAATATAATTTTTGACCTTTTTATTATTATTATATATATATATATATATATATATATATATATATATACTCGACTCTCCCGTCGATTTAGACGTATGAGGGTCAAGCATATCCGTTCCTAGGAACCGACAGCCTGACACCAGCGCATGAGATTTGATTCTAGTGGTGAAGGTTTTGTGCAGAAACATCCACACGTTTTGAAGGGTCGAATAGAGAGACCTGGTACATTTAAAACCAAAGTACAACTTCTTTTTACGAAAAAAAGAAAATCAGGGATTTCTAAGGTAGTGGACTTTACTTTGATCAACCAATCCAATATGACATACGTTAAATTTAAACTAAGCGAAGAAGCAAAAATTTAAAATTATTTTTATAAATGCGTCATTACCTGTTGATTGGCAGCTAACGACAGCCAGGCATAAACTAGAGTGGATGTAAATTGTTACATAAACGAGACAATTCAGTTGCCTAAGAAATAAAAATGAGGTGGAGAGGTAATTTGGCAAAATGCTAAACAAGTTATATGCTTTGAGAATTTCACACATAAAAAAATGTTAGTTGATAAATAAATAACCGCTTTAAGAAACTAGTAAATAATTTAAATATATATAATTCCTTGGTAAATTAATAGGAAGTGTTAAATAAAGATCCTCCATATAACATGTTAATAACACTAACCCATCAATGTAAAATATCAAAAATAGCAAAGAAATACCAATACTTCTGTACAAGATGTTACTAATACTACCAGGAAATTGATACAAATTTATATTAAACCTAGATGAATCTTACAAATAGAAAGATAATCCATATATATTGCAACGCAGTCCAATTAAAATATAAGAAAAAACATTACCAAATTCCAAAGTTTAACTTACTTGTAATGTAAAATATGCATACAATTTACAGTTAATTCACTTCTTTGATTTACAATGAATTTTTGTCAAAAGCTCTGATGATTTCGGGTTTTCAGGATTCATATAAAGATCTACGTGTCCTTGCCATTTTAAATACTTGCCATTTTACTTTAGGAATCTTATTATCATCTTTTAAACTCCAAAAATATTTAGAAAGTGATGTATTTTTCTATAAGTATTATTGGTAAAGGGCAATATATGTAGATACCACCTAGTTTTAAAAGAAATCTTAGTACTACCAATAGAGAATTTTTCAACATTCGGATTATCTATTGTAGACATAGTACCCAGATAAACCAGAGATTTAGTTAGGCATTTGTTTAGCAAAGGTCAGAATTCCTACAATCACCTTGGCTAATATCATTAATATTTATCTTGGAACGTGTATTATGACCCAGGTTATTAAACTGGATTACAAATTTTATTATAATCTTCTCAAGAATATTGGTACATCTATAACTTCTAATGTGTTTCTGTAAAATATATATATATTATTATATAAAAAACAAACAAATGGTTTTCATTTTATAATAATTATTGCTTTGTCTTGGACGTAGACCTCTCAACGGATCTATATCCTCTTGGAAATTTCATACAGATTACCAATAATTTTATTATAAATATATGCGTGTGTGTTGTGTGTATTATACCTATATATATATATATATATATATATATATATATATATATATATAAAAAATATCTGATTCGTTTCCATCAGCCATTTCAGGTCCACTAATAGACATTGGTCTCCGCAAGGCCTTACCCACTAATAATAACTGTTGATATATATATATATATATATATATATATATATATATATATATATATATATATATATATATGTGCATGTATATATATATAATGGCTTCCAAAAACTTGATATGAAAAAGTCGAGTAAAACGCCCATCAAGCGAAAATGAATTACTGTCTCTTCATATAATTGAATTGATCTTTTTTTTCTATCTACCAATCTATCAATCACATCATCTGTTTAGCACAGACTGAGAAAACCTATTGATTTTCAGGTTTCAGTCATTCAATTCTGCTATCAAGCGTCAGTTACGCAGGCACATGTACACATACACGCACGCACACACACGCATATATATATATATATAATAAAACACACACATATATAATTATCAAAGACTCACACAAACGCACACGCACACACACACACACATATATGTGTGTGTTTATATAGTACTTCGTAGAAAGTGCTCAATGTCAGTGATAGAGCTAACATATTCAGTTGTATGGATATGAATTGGTGATCCTGTGTTTCACGCTTTCGTCTGATGTTCACAAACGCGTAAAATCCAGTATCACAAGCTTATATCCATACAACTGAATATATATATATATGCACACACACACACAAACACACACGCACACACACACACATGGAGTGGATTAATGAATAACGGCTTGGATTGAGGAATCGGAGAGCCGAGTTCGAATTCCAGTCAAATCCATTACATTCACTTACGTGCTAATACCCTTGGGAAAGGTGTGGATCCTCTTCTTCTCCCTCCAACTATGGGTAAATAGCAGGACAGACTGGGTTCTATAGCCTTGGATGGCAACTGGTCTAGGAGAAGGACAACTCTGAATTCAAAACCTGCGGAGGGTCGTTTGGGGACCTTGTGGCATTCGCTGCACTAGGTCCCTGTATTCGTCCCTCCAAAAAGTGTGGATGGCCCTGCACAAAGCCTTCACCACTATAATCAAATCTCATGTGTCGGTGTCGGGCTTTCAGTTTCTAGGAACTGATCTGCCTGACCCTCATACGTCGAATTCGACGGGAGAGTCTATCATATACTTTGAATATACGCTCTTTAGCGCTAGAGGGCGTCGTCAGTGATGTTCTGATTTGGATCATTGGGCAGTTTCGGGTCTTTCAAACATCATACTGACCTCACCAAGTCGACCCCATCAGAGCTGATCGGACTCTGATACGCCCTCTAAAAATGCTTACAGACACTAACTTCTATAATATACCCCGTCATCATGCATTTGATTGGTAGTTGATCAATAGCCAATCACAATGGTGTGTGCTCTATTTAAGTTGTTTGCGGGGAATTTTTTTTTTTTTTTTTTTTTTTAAGTGGACACCCTTTCATCGGATACTTAGAAGGTAATTATGTTTTCTGTTTTTACCCACATCCCAGTAAGATTCTTTTTACATCTAATATATTGCTTTTTACAAAAATAAAAGAGAATTCGACCTTAAAAGGACTTAAAAAAAACTTATTTACGAATAAAATAAATAAATAAATTACAATGAGTTAAACCGAGAGTACAAATAGATATAATTAATAAAATCGTTTAAAACATATTGACGTGTAAAAAAACAAACAAACCAAAAAACCCTTAATCTATCGAAAATAAAATTTTAGATTATAAAAAAATTACGAAACGGGAAGAGAATTAATTTTTTTTTTCACCCATTCATCGGATACTTAAAAGGTAAATAAATATATATATATATATGAGACACGAACTAAGGGTTAAATAAGACTGACGAACTTTTCGTCGATTGAAGTAAGGTTATTACCCATATTTTGTATTTTATTTTGTACTAATAATTTGCTCTGTAAAAATAAATACATTGAGCTCTTTCTGTGGATCAGTTTTAATATTTTATATTACTAGGATCCACATGGATTACTTATCAACGGATTTATTACCTATACATATATATATATATATATATATATATATATATTTATATATGTATATAATCAAAAATCTTGTACTGCAGAATTTAAGTATGACTTTGAAAATGACGGGACGCATTCTATTATTTTAAGGGGACCTTTCGTTTTTGTCCAACACTTCTTCAGAAAACTTCGTTGGCGCAACAACAATGAAAACGCGTAAACGGAAAAATGTAGACCCGGCATGTAATTAAGGAGCCGGAAGTTATAATGTAGACTCCGGGGGTAATTAAGAAACACGAAAAAGAAATACTGACGACCCACCCATGAGACACAGACAACAAAGAATGTCCTCCTTCTCTAAAAAGCGTAAATGTTTAACCGACAGTACCTTGTCAACATATTCGGAGACACAACCCGGGTTGTTAATCAAATGAAGCCCAGTCGCTGACTAACAAACTGACTGCGTCCAGCGATGACTATTACACGCTACACCTTGTCCTATACATATACAGACACGTGAGGGCACCTCGAGGCGGTGAAGTGACTAGCTAGCTTGTCTCGCCAGAACAATTACGACTGAGCAGTGAGTTCGGGCCTCACGGGACACCCCTACGTTCGGCCGTGTGCCACATCTCAGCTACGCTTGAAAAATCACCATATACAGACACGTGATGTTCAATTCGGGTCTGCAACCGCAATCACACCACAAAGTCGTCCTCGCACCGACATTTAAATTTATAAATCACGGAACTACTTTGCATGTCGGGCAAAACATCTTTAGCGAAATATATATATATATATATTTTAAGGATTGTGTTTAGCGGTAGGATAAAGAAGAAATAGAAAACTTTTATTAATCTAATTGTGTTTGCTGTCTATTTACGGAAATTTCATGAAATGTCTTTTTAATGATAATAATACAAACAAAACAAGAAGAATCTGACAGGAATTTCAAAGAACTATAAAACAATTTGGTCATGTGTCTTTGGTAGTTGGCTCCTGTTGATAATAATAAGAATCTGTTATAAACTGACAACGCCCATAGCCAAAATTAGGCGCGAAATAGTATTTCAAGCGCCAACGGAGAGACGCTGAATCAAACAAGGAACGAATGAACGTGTTTTAGATTATTCCAAACTGGAGACTCATAGAATAATAGGAAGCGATGAGATGTGTCTTCAGACCACTCAAGAAACAGGAATACTGACCTCAAGCTGACCTGAATAATGCTTGGACAATGCAGCTAATACAGCCGAATATTAAAGACCAATCAAATAAGTGCCATCTATTTCAAATAGATATGTATTTGGATTTCGTCCCCGATGCTTTCATTTTAACCGCTAAAAGAATACGTTTTTTAGCAACCAAGCTATTCTCTTTCTCGTTATGTATTGTTTCTGGTATAAAGTGTTTTTAAAATTGTCTCATTTTGTTCATCAATTCGTGACTGTGTATGAGAAGCCGTTAGATTTCGCACAGTACAGTTTATTTGAATAAAAGAACGGTATCGATACACCCAGAAAATCATTTCAAAAGTGTTAAAAACAGCTTTATTTAGAAAAATTTGGCAATGTTTAACCTTCGTACATGCTAGAAAACGCAATATTACAAGGACGGCTTTTCCCCTGACACTTCTATGACTGTAAACTTACTTATCTCTCCTGCCAATGTCTATTGCTTTAGAAAGCGATTTTTAAAATATTTGTTCTGATCAGAATCGTCAATTACTTCCACTACTATTTATTTGTCTATATTTCTGAGATGAGGTATTATGTACACTATTTACATTATTTGGACTATTGTCCTCATCTTTGTCGCCATATTTATTACAACGTTTCGTCCCTTCAGTATCTGTGTATATTTCTGAGATGAGGTATTATGTACACTATTTACATTATTCGGACTATTGTCCTCATCTTTGTCACCATATTTATTACAACGTTTCGGCCGTTGTACGCTCCGGCCTTCATCAGGTGCTTAAAATGTCGAACTGAACCCTTTATTTCGCTTACTGGGGTAGACTGTTCTAGTTCCACGTGCCATGTTTAATGGATGTCTGTTATCAGGTATATCCTGTTAATTTTCCTCTGAAAGTTCTCCACTGCCTTAGCCGGGTATTGAACTCACACTCTTTGGGTCTTGTTCTCAAGGGCGCATGGTACTGTGGCTAAAGGCGTAGGTTAGATCCAGTGACAGGACCCAAAGAGTATGAGTTCAATACCCGGTTAAGGCAATGGAGAACTTGGAGAGGGGAGTTATCAGGAGATAACTGATAACTGATATCCATTAAACATGGTACGTGGAACTAGAACAGTGTACCCCAGTAAGCGAAATAAAGGGTTCAGTTCGACATTCTAACTACCTGATGAAGGCCGGACCGTACAACGTCCGAAACGTTGTAATAAATATGGCGACAAGGATGAGGACAATAGTCCGAATAATGTAAATAATGTATTATTTATCTTACAAATATTTTTAAAAACAATAATAAAAAATGTTTTCATATATTTGATGATAATTTTATAATTTTAAAAATTATTTTCTTATTTATTGTTTAATTTCTAATGTAATAATAATAATGTTGTATTGTTTACTCCAACATCCATTGTAAAATATATATGTGTGTATATGCGTTTATCGATTTGCGTCTCTCTGATGGTCGATTCTTGTCGTGTTGGAGGGACTTGTGTTGTCCAATGACTCTGAACGCCATGTCGTCGGAAGTTCTAAATTCCTGGTAGGGGCAACCTTATCAGCAAGGTCGAAATATTTCTGGCACTTAAAGAAAACCAATAAAATACATACAGTAAAATGGGAAATAATAATAAAAGCTAGAATATGTAGGTCATTAAATGACCCAGCTCCTATGTGCATACATGAGAAACTATATATTAATAAGTTTATAAAAATAAAAGTTTACTGAATCAAAGAAATGAAATAGCTATTCTTTGCCGACATTGTCAAAAATTTTCCTTAAATAATATTTTTTTTTTAAATTTTTAAAAAATTGGGAGCTGGTAATATACATACTTATATTTGATATGCAATAATA
>OZ038516.1:7698107-7703107 GCA_964036315.1 Acanthosepion esculentum | reverse complement strand
TGTTTAACGAAACTTATTTGAAAGAAATTTTGCTGTCCAAATATGCATTATATATATATATATATATATATATATATATATATATATATATATATATATATATATATATGTATAAGTAATTATAAAAATATAATATATATACATATATATATATATTTATACATATATATATATATATATATCTATATATATATTTAAAATCAATATAAAAAATGCAAAAACTCATATCCACACAACTTATATGCTTACAAATTCAAAAATATAAATTATAATTTAAATACATACATAAAAATACAAAAGTACGCACAAATATTATGGTATATCTATATATTTATCTACATATTTGCACACACACATGCAAACACACACACACACACACACACACACACACACACACATATATATATATATATATATATATATATATATATATATATATATATATATGTATATATATATATATAATTTCTTTAGAAAATGTGGCACATGGCCAACATGGGTAATGGGGAAAAGGACAGTCTTGATGGAATAATCCATACTAACCTCTCAGCCCTCCGGTATAATCTACTTTACACCAAAAATCACCTATCAACCAATCAACACTCTAGTTTCAGCAAGCGAGACTCCTCATTGGCTTAGAACTGTAACAAGTTCACGCGAAAATGTCTTTTCGCGGCCAGCGCACTGGAGCCTATTTTCTTGACCAAAACTCTATAAATAGATGAATCTGAATCGACTCAAATAGTCAGACTTTCACCCCTAGAGAAATGCAAAACTAATCCAAGCAAGTCAAAACCTTGACCGACTACACTTTAACCGCGCAAACTTTTCTGACTCAGCAAACAACAACCACGCTCTCTCAGGAACAATTTCTAGCAATTACTTACAATACTTAAAAAGTGATATTTACTCACTACTAAATAAGTATTCGTAAACAATCAATCAAACATCCAAACAACTAAAGTTACACAACTCCTACCAATTTTGGACAATAACTTAAACAAACTTACGCACACACACTATTGATTGAACTCTCACAAAGGACATTTTTGTACATAACCAAATACTTAGTTTAATTTTACGAACAAATCTTAATAACAGCTTCACACACGCTGAAACTTCACAAAAATACTCTACACAATCTAATTCAACCATCCTCATTCATCCAAAAATATTCAACCCAATTGTATATGTCAATTGTATATAAATCAATGTTATTGTTACACTTTTAATTATGTTTGTCTTCACTCTGAATTTTCTTGCATGATTTGTTTTCAATATTCCTATCTCTTAATTTGTTGTGGATGAATGTTTAAGAACACCGACATCATAAATCATTCTGATAACTAAAACTACATTCACCTGTCTGCAACAGTCTTCTTCTGTCTTAAAAACTGCTCTCTATTAACCACCACAAGGATCCATCCCTGCATCCCATTAGAATGTCTGAAGACCAACTTCTCGAGAGCTCCTCTCTGCGGCTGCTCGGTCTCACGCTGTCTGCTGATCTGAGATGGAACAAATACATCTAGTCAGTTGCATCATCCACCGCAAGGAAAGTTGGTTCCCTGTGCCGAGCCAGGAAATTTTTCTCCCCGGAATCGATCCTCCAAGTCTATAAATCGACCATTCGCCCTTGCATGGAGTATTGCTGCCATATATGGTCTGGGGCCCCTGCTGTTTGCCTCAGGGTTCTTGATAAGATCCAGAGACGGATATGCAATGTGATTGGCCCAGATCTGTCATCTCGTCTGCAGTCGCTCTCTCACAGATGCGATGTTGCCTCGCTCTGCCTTTTTTACAAGTACTTTCACGCTAATTGCTCCGAGGAGCTGCTTTCGCTTGTCCCTAGGCCTCGTGAATTTAAACGCCCTACGAGGCTGGCATCCCGTTCCCACCCCTTCACCGTTGAAACTGCTAGATGTAGACGTCTATTTTACTCCAATATCTTCATGTCTCGCACATCTCGCCTATGGAACTCCCTTCCCTATTACTGTTTCCCTGACAAATACATTCTCCAACGGTTTAAGTGTAGCGTCAATCGACATCTCCAGTTGCCTTGATCTATCCACTTCCCTTCTCCACATCCTTTCATCTTTCATTCCTATCTGCTCTCGCTCTAAATCTTCTGTAACCCCCTTGCCTTGATCGACCCACTGTCTTTCTCTTTCTCCACATCCTCTCCTTTACCACTCCTATCTGCTCTTCCTCCATCCCTTCTGTAACCCCATGCGTGATAGTGGCCTCCAGCCTTGCTTGGGGTGATACGCTTTAAAAAAAACAAAAAAAACTTAGCTAGCCACAAACATTGATCCGATCATACAATATTATTACTAACACCAAACAACGCATTCTTACTGACGTTTCTTACTACATTCACCGTAATACCTCTTGTCTCTATGAAAGTCCAAACTAGTCCCCTTATGTACAATTCATTGTTTGTCGGGGTGTGGGAATAAAAAAATATAAAGAGCTCATTCGGACAACTGCCATGGAAGTATTTATAGAAAAGATACGGGGAGGCAAGCATCTTTTTTCTATACGGGCAGAGATTATGTATAATATGCTGCAGTCCTTGGAGGAGAGGTCTAAAAAGCATCAAAATATAGTTAAAAGAGTTTTGTAATGAAAAGCACATGAATACTGAAATAGTTTCGGCAAAGTGGAAGATCGCATGGAAGCAAGAATTGGTAAAAATAGAAGAACTTTGATTGGTTTCACAATGGACAGAGTTATCTGGTGACCGTTCCAAAGGAAAAGATTCTACGCTATTGATGTAGTAACGGATATCACAGATATTTGGAGAAAAAAAGGTCGAGAGGGCGTAGATGATTTTTGCTTTCTGGTTTACTTGGGTCACTTTTCGGTGAGTGTTTCATGAGATTTGTGTTGAGGAGAAAGAGAAAATTACATCATAATAATCCCTATCTGTCAATGCAAAGTAGCCAGAGCTGATACCAGGGTCTAATGTGGCCCCAATAGCTATTATGTGACTGTTGATCAGAGCTGCCTGTCTAAACGTTACCAAAGAGTTCGGGCTCCTACGACTAATCGGAAGCAGGAATTTCCCATGACACCGCTATTATTTTAACTACTGTAAGTCCCCGGTCATAATTTTTGTTTTAAAAAGTGATTATTAGAATTGTTGTAAAAACTAAATGTATGATGAAAGTGTTGATGATAATTTTTGGTAAACTTGTACTTACGTGTCTGAAAAAAAAACAGTGTGAAAAGCAGAAAATACAGAAAAAGAAAGAATGAACTATAGAAAGTAAAAGGGAATAAGTGAAAAAAAGAAAGAAAGCGAAAGTATGTGAGTGAATAAAAAAGAAAGAAAGGAAGCCGAAGAAAGAAAGAAAGAGAGAAAGAAAGAAAGAAAGTAGAAGGGAATAAGTGAAAAAAAAGAAAGAAAGCGAAAGGATGTGAGTGAATAAAAAAGAAAGAAAGGAAGGCGAAGAAAGAAAGAAAGAAAGAAAGAAAGAAAGAAAGAAAGAAAGAAAGTAGAAGGGAATAAGTGAAAAAAAAGAAAGAAAGCGGAAGGATGTGAGTGAATAAAAAAGAAAGAAAGGAAGCCGAAGAAAGAAAGAAAGAAAGTAGAAGGGAATAAGTGAAAAAAAAAGAAAGAAAGCGAAAGTATGTGAGTGAATAAAAAAGAAAGAAAGGAAGCCGAAGAAAGAAAGAAAGAAAGAAAGAAAGTAAAAGGGAATAAGTGAAAAAAAGAAAGAAAGCGAAAGTATGTGAGTGAATAAAAAAGAAAGAAAGGAAGCCGAAGAAAGAAAGAAAGAAAGAAAGAAAGAAAGAAAGAAAGAAAGAAAGAAAGAAGGAAGAATGAAAGGTAAAAGGATTGTGGAAAATAATGAAACATTAAGTATGAATTAGCAAAGAAAGAAAGAAAAAGAAAGAAATAAAGAAAGAAAGAACGGTAAAAAGCGAGAGAACAGAATAAAAATAAAAAAGAAGAAAAAAAAGAAACTAAAAATCTATAGAAAGTTGAAGAAAATGAGTGAAGAAAGAAAGAAAGAAAAAATGGAAAAAAAGGAAGGAAGTCAAAGAAATAAATTTGAAGGAAATAATTTTAAAAGAAAGAAAGACAGTTAAAAGATAAATCAAATCCACGCGAAGATAAACTGAAATAAATAAATAAAGAATGCTGAAGTAAATAAGTGAAGAAAGAAAGAAAGAAAGAAAAAAAGAAAGAAAGAAAGAAAACAATCAAACGTAAAAACAAAGAAATTAAAACAGAAGTAAAAAGAAAGGAAGCACCACAAAAAAGCAATGGCTGGTGAGCGAGATAAACGTGAGGAAAGGAAAGGAAGAAAAGAAAGAAATGAATGAATGAAAGAAAGGAAAAGAAAAGAAAGGAAAATGAAAGAAAAGAAAGGAAAAGAAAAGAAAGGAAAAGAAAAGAAGCGGAAATGAGATTAAAAAAGAAAGCAAGAAAAAATAAAAGAAAAAAAGTTATTAATGTAAAAATCTTTTCCTTAAGATGTTTCAATATCCCGTTAAATAATGCTCCCAATTTCCATAATATATTTTTAATTTCCATGACTCATTTCGGAAGGGTCTTCTTCCTAAACCAATGGATTTTCCTGTTTTTAAAGGTACAAAGCAAGAAAGAAATATCCGACGATAAAAAAAAAATCCTCAAAATAGATGAAGAACACCAGTGAGTTGAGCCAATTTCAATGGATTTTTTTCCTCTTTCGAGTGAAGCCAAATTACATGAGCAGAAGTACGTAAACAACAACAACAATATTAATTCCTTTAGTTTGAAGCTAAAGTGTTAGAATGTTTTTTTATTATTATTAAGGACATTTTATGCATGTTTTCTTTAGAATTCATTTCGGACCACCTGTCGAAGAGATCTTTTGTCGTAGAATTATTTTTATTTTACATGAAAAACAGTTTTAAGTTTGGTTCAAAAAATGTATTTCCTGATTAGTTGTTATATGCAAGGGTGTTTTGGGATTTTGTTTTTCTTTCTGTGAAAAGATACAATT
>OZ038516.1:7680607-7695607 GCA_964036315.1 Acanthosepion esculentum | reverse complement strand
TTGTCGACATCCCTTTCGACACAGAATCCTTTTATCTCAAGGTAATTTTCGCGCTTAATTTTCTGCAATACGTCTAAAGTTAAAATGAAAGTCGCCATTTTTTTTTTGTTTTACCAAAGAGTTAAGTAAATTCGTGAATAATTTATTAACTAAAATGGAATGAATAAAATGTTTTCTTAAAAGAATATACGAGGGTTGTGTAAAAAGTTTTTAGCCCCACCCAGAAAGAAGAGACATAGCTGAACATTTTTGTTGGGGGAACGCATTTCATTCTTCTTCTTTTATGTGCCATGACCCTAAAGGAGACGGGCATCATGGCTCTCCACATCCTCCTGTCCATTGTAATTTTGTTATTATATTTTTTGTTATTTCTTCTAGACCCTGTTCCGCCATCCAGTTAATCGAGCCCAAGTATGTCACATATTTCTTTCCCATGTTCTTCTTTCTCTCTATCCATCCTGTGAGTATAAGATTTTCCAAGCCCTCCTTCCTCATTACGTGTACCAGAAATTTCAACTGCCTCTTCCTGGTGTTAAGTAAAAGTTTCCTCTTTGTTTCCATTCTCTCCAACACCTTGTCGTTGCTCACATGTTCGGTCCATACTATCGTCAGCATCCTTCTGTAGAACCGCATTTCTGATGCTTCGAGTCTCCTTTTCATCTTTGAGGAGATTGTCCAGCATTCATGTCATGCAGGAGGATAGATATAATGTAGCAGTTTATTACTCTTTTACTTGCTTCTAACAATTATTTTCCTGTTTCTTAATACTCTGCTTAGATTTTGAGCACTTCTTACAAAACTTGAAAAACTAATTCAGATTCCCCGTTTAATTTATGTGCAGGTGAGACCCGTACAAAGGTGAGAGGATGACGACAATCTAAAACTGGACAGAACAGAACCCCGAGCAGTTATAAAATATCTGAAAAAAAAGTATGACACCCAAGGAAATCCTTGAGGACATGGTACTCGCCGAGAACTCTACTTCCTATGCAATTTGGAAGAATTGGGTTGCGGAATTCAATCAGGGACAGCACAGAAGATGACCCTCGGTCAGGTCGTCCAAAAACCTCAACCACTGATAAACAAGTTGATATCATTCACCTTTAGGTTGACAGATATCTTAGTCTCCAGTAGAGAGCTAAGTTCATAGGTATTAGTTCTGGTTCGTTTCATACTCTTTTAACTGAGATATTGGGGATGAGAAAGCCGTCTGCAAGATGACCCCCAAGAATGCTATTGACATCTCTTGAACACTTCTAATTCACTTACAGGATGACCTTGAGATTTGTCCTGGGTATGACGGGAATCGACAGACGCGTCCTGGGTAAGACGATAAACTACGTCGAACAGCATGGCCTCAGATCAGGAGGTTTTGAGGTGCGTGGAACCACCACTTAATTGCTGGTGTTCCTATGTACACCCTGACTCGGAATGGTCGCACCTGTTAGGGTTCCAGCTATGGGTAAACAGTTAACCCATAAACGGGTCAAAACACTATGAAAGTGTAAAAATAGGTTTTCATACCAGAAATACTTTGTAAAATTTATTACCAGCCATATATTTTTGAAGAAAAATATTCCAAGAAACGGATTTTTGAGGGAAAAAATATTACCAGTAATACAAATTGTCGGTATTAAATAAGCCACTGAGGTTGATATATCGTAAAACAAAATAAACCAGACCAAACCCTGAGAATTTGCATCGCAGATTAGTGACTCAAGATGAAACCTGGGTTCACCATTTTGAACTTGAATCACAGATTAAAAGCAAAATATTAACAGCAATAAAAATTGTCGGTATTAAATAAGCCACTGAGTTTGATATATCGTAAAACAAAACAAACCAGACCAAACCCTGAGAATTTGCACCGCAGATTAGTGACTCAAGATGAAACCTGGGTTCACCATTTTGAACTTGAATCACAGATTAAAAGCAAAATATTACCAGTAATAAAAATTGTCGGTATTAAATAAGCCACTGAGTTTGATATATCGTAAAACAAAACAAACCAGACCAAACCCTGAGAATTTGCACCACAGATTAGTGACTCAAGATGAAACCTGGGTTCACCATTTTGAACTTGAATCACAGATTAAAAGCAAAATATTACCAGTAATAAAAATTGTCGGTATTAAATAAGCCACTGAGTTTGATATATCGTAAAACAAAACAAACCAGACCAAACCCTGAGAATTTGCACCGCAGATTAGTGACTCAAGATGAAACCTGGGTTCACCATTTTGAACTTGAATCACAGATTAAAAGCAAAATATTACCAGTAATAAAAATTGTCGGTATTAAATAAGCCACTGAGTTTGATATATCGTAAAACAAAACAAACCAGACCAAACCCTGAGAATTTGCACCGCAGATTAGTGACTCAAGATGAAACCTGGGTTCACCATTTTGAACTTGAATCACAGATTAAAAGCAAAATATTACCAGTAATAAAAATTGTCGGTATTAAATAAGCCACTGAGTTTGATATATCGTAAAACAAAACAAACCAGACCAAACCCTGAGAATTTGCACCGCAGATTAGTGACTCAAGATGAAACCTGGGTTCACCATTTTGAAATTTGAATCACAGATTAAAAGCAAAATATTACCAGTAATAAAAATTGTCGGTATTAAATAAGCCACTGAGGTTGATATATCGTAAAACAAAACAAACCAGACCAAACCCTGAGAATTTGCACCGCAGATTAGTGACTCAAGATGAAACCTGGGTTCACCATTTTGAACTTGAATCACAGATTAAAAGCAAAATATTACCAGTAATAAAAATTGTCGGTATTAAATAAGCCACTGAGTTTGATATATCGTAAAACAAAACAAACCAGACCAAACCCTGAGAATTTGCACCGCAGATTAGTGACTCAAGATGAAACCTGGGTTCACCATTTTGAACTTGAATCACAGATTAAAAGCAAAATATTACCAGTAATAAAAATTGTCGGTATTAAATAAGCCACTGAGTTTGATATATCGTAAAACAAAACGAACCAGACCAAACCCTGAGAATTTGCACCGCAGATTAGTGACTCAAGATGAAACCTGGGTTCACCATTTTGAACTTGAATCACAGATTAAAAGCAAAATATTACCAGTAATAAAAATTGTCGGTATTAAATAAGCCACTGAGGTTGATATATCGTAAAACAAAACAAACCAGACCAAACCCTGAGAATTTGCACCGCAGATTAGTGACTCAAGATGAAACCTGGGTTCAGCATTTTGTACTTGAATCAAAGATTAAAAGCAAACAGTGGAAACACTCCGGTTCAAGAAATTCAAGCTAGCAACGTCTTTTGGTTTCTGTTTTTGTTATACTAAAGGCGTCAGGATGATCGACATTCAAAAAGTTATAAGCCCCACCCAGAAGGAGGAGTCGTAACTGAATATTTTTACATTTTCACCCATTCCCGGACAGCTTCCTTGTATTGAAACGCTTGTTTTGCAAAACATTCCATAACTACAAGGGATAAATTTGAAAAATCTAAAATACCGATTATAAATTTCGGTCAAGCGTGATTTTCAAAATCACTATGGCAACGGAATGCAGAATTTACTGCAGATTTTATTTACATTTTTCAATTAATCCCAAAATTCAAATATATTCTCTGTCAAACACTTGACTACATGTAAAGTCAGAGAGAAGGTGAGAGATAGAGAGTGAAAAAAAAGAAAAAAGAAAGAAAGAAAAAAGGTAAGAGAGAAGGTGAGAGGGAGAGAGTGAAAGAAAGAAAAAAGAAAGAAAGAAGGTAAGAGAGAAGGTGAAATGGAGAGAGTGAAAAAAAGAAAAAAGAAAGAAAGAAAAAAGGTAAGAGAGAAGGTTAGAGGAAGAGAGTGAAAAAAAGAAAGAAGAAAGAAAAAGGTAAGAGAGAAGATGAGAGGGAGAGAGTGACAGAAAGAAAGAAGAAAGAAAAAGGTAAGAGAGAAGGTTAGTGGGAGCGAGTGAAAGAAAGAAAAAGGAAAGAAAGAAAGAAAAAAGAAAGAAAGAAAAAAGGTAAGAGAGAAGGTTAGAGGGAGAGAGTGAAAGAAAGAAAAAGGAAAGAAAGAAAGAAAAAAGAAAGAAAGAAAAAAGGTAAGAGAGAAGGTTAGAGGGAGAGCGTGAAAAAAAGAAAAAAGAAAGAAAGAAGGTAAGAGAGAAGGTAAGAGGGAGAGTGTGAAGGAAACAAAAAATAAAGAAAAAAGGAAGAAAAAAGAGACGGTAAAAAGGGAGAGAGTGAAAGAAAGAAAAAAGAAAGAAAGAAAAAGGTAAGAGAGAAGGTAAGAGAGAAGGTAAGAGGAAGAGAGTGAAAGAAAGAAAGAAAGAAACAAACAAACAAAGAAGGTAAGAGAAACATTGTTATTAGAGATGTTAAGTCAATCTCCTGTATGGCATCGAATGTTGGACAATCTCCTCAAAGATGAAGAGGAAACTCGAAGCAACAGAATGTGGTTCTACATCAGGATGCTGAGGATACAGTAGACCGAACATGTGATCAAAGACAAGGTTTGGGAGAGAATGGAAAACAAAGTGGAAACATTTTTCAATTAATGACAAAATTCAGATTTCTGTCTAATTTTCTCTATAGGTGAGGTTCATTCAAAGGTGAGACAAATCTAAAAATGGACAAAACTAATTTCCCAGCAGTCATAAAGTATCTGCGAACGAAACGAATTGAAAAGACGGTAGATAACGATTGACGATTTTTGAAGATCAAAGCTGACTGAGAAGCAAAAAGCCGAAAGTGATTTCCTCAAGCGAGAAGTGCGATAGAAGAGACTGTTAACATAGTACTTACGGGTGCACTCGCCACTTCAACTGTAAAATGATGAGACCTATCTGCCAATCGAGTACTGCGCTTAAATTCATAAAGTTTAAAGAGGGTCATGCTTAAATGCTGAAATTTAATAATAACTAGCAGCATGGCCCGGCGTTGCCCGTGCTTGATTCAAAAATCGTACGACTCATACAGCAATCGCTATCACTTGACTTAAAATATTTTTGCCCTTCCTTGCCTTTAAAGGAGTGCCCTTTGCCGTGCTGATGTTGCTACATGCCTTACTTCTTGCCTATCTTACACTGCGAGTTTTTTCTAAGCTCTATACTAAACATTAAATCTGTTATGAAAAAAGAACTAAACAAAATGAACACAAAACGATCAGATTTAAAAAAGGACTCCGAACTGGAAAAAAAACGAATGAAAAAAGAATGTTAACAACAAATACTTTTTCACACCCAACCCAGTTCTGCGGAATCAGAATCAACGTTGAGTTTAAGCAAGCGAATGAGCCAATTGTAGTAAAGTGTCATGCAGATTTAAATGTTTCCCACTTGTGACGAATGCAGCTATCGATTTTTTTTGCATGCTAGCATGCTAGTTAACATTCATGTCAGTCAGCTGTTGACTCTCACGCTGGCCAATAGAATCTTCCTGCCTATTTGTGGGAGTCAGCTATAGGCTCTCACTCTGGTCAGCAGAAAATGGCCGCAAACTACATGAATACTACCGTAGAAGCATGAGAAAATGTATTATTTCCACTATCGCTGGGAGTTGGGAAATGCAAATCGGTCTTGGCCTTTCCCGCTAACTTGGAGCATGTGAATGTAAATTTTGGTGCAAATCCGTCGAAAATTGCGGCCGTGCATTCGTCACACACACACACACACACACACACACACACACACACACACACACACACACACACACACACACACACACACACACATCCTGCCTTTTTATAGATAGAGATTAATGTTTTGATATATGTTTGAAATTGGTACAAGTTAAATTAAATTTTAATGGCTATCTAGGCTAGGTCCCATTGCGGTTAGTTCACCAAAACAATTACAATGAAATCATTTATAGAAAAGGCAGAAAAAAAGCTACGTTACGGCTGTAGATATGGGATTTTAACCGAGATGCCAGGTCAGGACTAATAACATACGTTATGGATTTAGTGAGACTAGTTCAGTTGACATGCCGATATTTTATGTTGATTTCACTCTATTGTGACTGAAAAAAAAAACATTCATTTCATCTCCCACTATTGGAGAAAATTAAAACAAAATAACATTGGGCATCTGAAGAGGAATAGTCACCGTCAGGTTCTCTTGCTTGATAATGTGTGTCAAGTTCTCTTAGTTCATAATATTTTTGCATGTGTGCACGTTTTTGCTCCTAGTGGGTAATTTTATTTACGTCCGTATGTTGATTGGGGTATGTCTTGTGTGGAAGTTAAAGAATTTAAGATACACCGGTTGTGGTTGTGCCGAGAGTGACGATAGATCCTTTATATCTGGATTTTATAAAGGTTCATGAGATAATAAAGTATGTTTGTCGTATGTTAAATATTTATCAGGATTCATTCTAAGTATTTTCTATGTAACACACACACATACATACACATTGACACACACACACACACATATACACACACACAGATATATAGATATATATATTCTACGTCATCGGCATCGTGTAATTGTTAGCAAGCTTGTCTCGCTAGAACAATTACGACTGAGTAATATATATATATATATATTCAATTTAATTTCAATTATATTGAGGGTTTCGGCTCTCGTTTTTGAAACATGAGAACTCTTATGTAGAGAAGGAATCATATTTTTGAAAAAATAATATATATATATATATATATATATATAATATTTTCAAAAATATGATTCCTTCTCTACATAAGAAAAAGCATATTTTTGAAAAAATAATATATATATATATATATATATATATATATATATATATATATATATATTATTTTTTCAAAAATATGATTCCTTCTCTACATAAGAGTTCTCATGTTTCAAAAACGAGAGCCGAAACCCTCAATATAATTATTAAAATTAAATTTAATTAAAGTATCAAGCCCTGTTTCATCCTCATGCGAAAATTTAGGAATAAGCAATCTTGAAATTTACGCATCTTTATAAGCATGTTCGTTCGCAAAATTAATTACTATGGAAACGGCTGGGGCGACCATTTTGATAAGGGGCCTAACAGTTAATTTATATCCACATATCAGTCACCTTCGGCAAGAGGTCACGTCGAGGTAGGGTGGGGTATCTATTTCAAAGTGAATGATGGCATACATGTACGCACATCGTCTGGTCAGTTACAGCGAAAGATTTTGGCACCATATGTCGTGAAGTGTCTAGAGAATTTTGGTTTATTTTGTTTTATATATTTATTTATTTTTTCCATATGGCTGTTTCATATATAATCGCGTCGCACTGAACTACAATTTGTTTTTTTGACGACTTCATAAAGGGTTTTTCAATTTTATGATTGAGTTAAGCTTTTAAGCCTTTTATTAGACTATGAAATTTAATTTAATTTTTTTATTAAGCTAATTATTTAATGCGAAAATTTGTTGATGTCGGCAAAAAACTGTTGCCTTATGTATAGGCTTTAATAAATTTTCGTTATTTAGAAAAATAATTATATAGAGGGTTTTTGAAACATGTGAACTCTTATGTAGCGAAGGAATCATATTTTTTTTTAAATATTATAATATAAGCTCTACTTCTGTATGGAGCACTGTCTTTTTAAAAATAAAAACAAAAATACTAAAGAACTCCGGATTATTTACCTAACGTGTTCTTTCCTATTTTTCTAGATACCTGCACACGCACACAAACACACACACACATATATATATATATATATATATATATATATATATATATATATATATATATATATATATATATATATATATATATTCTACGTAACAGATATATATATATATATATGTAAAGATATTTATATATATTATGTTTAACGTTAAACATAATATATATAAATGTCTTTAAATAAATTGTCGGACTATGTCCAATTCAAAAATATATATATACATACACTGATTAATATACATACATATATATCTATGCATATATATATATATATATATATATATATGAAATTATTAGGAGAATTTGATAATTATATTTAAGTAATTCATTTAGTTTGAAATCTCAACTGAATGCAGAAAGCACTGGACGGCCGTTTCGTCCTATATTTGGGACTCATCAGCAGTGCGCATCCACTACCAAGAATTGAAACCCTGACAGTTAGGTTGTCAAGCAAACATCATACCAACTGTTCCAACGGGCCTCGGTGACGAAGAGGTAGCAAATCAGACTCAATATAGCGCCGCTCGCTCACATATTCCGTGGTGGAACTCTGCTGAGATTCACTTTAACCATAGGACCATATACTTAAATATAATTATCAGATCCTCCCAACAATTTCTATCATGTGTATATCATAGATTGAACCGGCTTCTAATGGTCTAGAGTGAGCGGCTTGGTGATAGTAGTCGTGGCTCCAGGGGGAACAGTCCTATAGAATAGAAGAGTAATCAGGTAGACAGTAGATAAAAGATTGATATTGAATTAACATTTTTGAAGATCAAACTTGGCAGGATAGCATGGATCTGGAAGAGAGTTCTACAATGCGAGAAAAGAAACTGTTAGCATAGAACTTACGGTTAGATCTGGCCAGTTCAACTGTAAATTGATGAGACCTTTCCGACAATCTAGTACTGCGCTTACATTCATAAAGTCTAGGTACCATAGCGAAGAGTTTATCCGAGCAAGGCATTTTGTTAAAGTCTTGACACAGTACATTAACATCTAAAATACTACGTCCGTAAAATTTACTAGTGATTAATTGGTTTTTTAAAGAACTTAAATAAAATTTACTTTACCTTTATGCCTTACATATATCAGCACAGCCACACGTCTCAGATGTGAAGGTGGTATAATTGATAATGGCTCGGAATTGGTAATTGGAGAGCCGAGTACCAATTCCAGTTGGGTTCTTTGTATTCATTTACGTGTAAATAGATTTGGGAAAGATATGAATATACCACCACTGTGCATTAATTAGTATGATTTTTATCACTAATTCGTTAATATCTAAAAAAAAATATTATAATCTAAAACCATTTTCTGGCTTTAAATAACCTGCAAAGTGTTGACAATCGAATCAACAAATCAATGAAATACTGATTAGTTACATTAGGCATGCATTTTAGATTTATTTAGTCTCTGGAATATGAACGTATAAAAAATGAGGGATCAGTTTATATAATGATTTTAATATAGAATTGATCCCTAATTTATATCCACATTAGAATTTTTTGTTTGTTCATCAAATTCTGATTAGGTATGAATCTATCTCTTCTCCCCTATCTATGGGTTAATTAGTAAGTCTCGTATCAATAAATCAGTATTATCTAAAATAAAATTGTTTTACAACCTAAAAATATTAAATAACCTATAAAGGTTTGATAAGCCGTAAAAACAGATTCGAAAAACAATTATTCTCTTGGAAACAATTGGCTAAAATGACTAGGAGAAATAACACCGTCAAATACCTTGAATCATAAATTAAAAAAATAATTAAATAATAATAAATAAATAATAAAAGGGTGGTAAGAAAATTTGAAAAAATAAAAGAGTCTGTCAAGCTAGAGCGTTACGGAATGTTTGATATTTATATAAGAGTTTTTAGAAAAGATGTTTATGTGGATAAAGAACGATTGGCTCTTGATTTGAAGAAGCTAAGAGTATAATGTTCAGGAGGGCATATCCGTGGGATTATATTCTACGAAATAGCAGTTCTTGGACTAAAAGCTGTTTTATAACTGGAATAGGTAAGTTTGAGTTGGTTTAACAGTATATCAAGATATGTGTCATTTAATTCCGAAATTTAATTTGCTTGGGAGGTTTTGTACTATCAAAACTTGTTTTTACTATTAAAACCCTATTGCTGGAATTTTTTACTATAAAAATATATTTTACACTTTCATAAAATTATTTTGACCCCAGGTCAACTATTTGCCCATAGCTGGGACCCTAACAGGTCATGTTTGTCCTGGGAATAACAGCAATTAAGAGGTGGTTCTACGCCCCACAAAACCGCCCGATCAGAGGCCAGACGTAGTTTATCGTCATACCAAGAAGGTGAATACAGAGGTAATGAGGCTGGTTCGACTCCGTGGAGGGAGCATGTTATGTCAAGGTCTGAAATGGTGGAACAAAAAAATTGTGACTATATTCACTTTTCACTGTTACCTGAACAATAAAAGTATAAGACATGTTTTTTTAAGGTTAAGGCTACGAACTTCCAGGTCATTTTAATGTCGAGAGAAAATAAATTTCATTATCGGAAACAGGATATATTTAATATTGGCTTTCTGAACTTGCAGGTTAAAAGCTTTTGAACTTCAAATTAAAATGAATCTTTTTTGTGCGTGTGTTTGGGGAAACTTCCTAATTATTTGATCAAAAGTCAGGATTTCCTTTGATTGAAGGCCAGAAAAAAAATTGGGTAACTTCAATTTCGTTCTTTCCTTTTTCTTCTTTCATCCGTTTTTTCTCCCGTGTTTAATTCAGGCTTCAAATCTGTCTCTTTTGGTCTTGTCACCTGCCCATTTCCCTTCACGTCTGATTTTATCGAATTTCGACATCTCCAAAACTGTCAATATCTCTCCATTTTTATTTTACTTCCCTTCCTCCATTATTCCTAATCATACACTTTAACCCTTCTTCTTCTTCTTCTTCTTCTTCTTCTTCTTCTTCTTCTTCTTCTTCTTCTTCTTTCTTTCTTTCTTTCTTTCTTTCTTTCCTTCCTCCCTTCCTTCACTATACCTTCTCATACACTTAAACCTTTTTTCTTCTTTTTTCCTTTCTTTCTTTCTTTCTTTCTTTCTTTCTTTCTTTCTTTCTTTCTTTCTTTCTTTCTTTCCTCCCTTCCTTGACTAGTCCTTATAGTCTTAACTCTTTCTTCTTCTTCTTCTTCTTCTTCTTCTTCTTCTTCTTCTTCTTCTTCTTCTTCTTCTTCTTCTTCTTCTTCTTCTTCTTCTTCTTCTTCTTCTTCTTCTTCTTCTTCTTTCCTCCACTATTCCTTCTCATACACTTAACGCTTTCTTCTTCTTCTTCTTCTTCTTCTTCTTCTTCTTCTTCTTCTTCTTCTTCTTCTTCTTCTTCTTCTTCTTCTTTCCTTCCTCCCTCCCTTCCTTCCATATTCCTTCTCATACACTTAACCCTTTCTTCTTCTTCTTCTTCTTCTTCTTCTTCTTCTTCTTCTTCTTCTTCTTCTTCTTCTTCTTCTTCTTTCTTTCTTTCCTTCCTCCCTTCATCCACTATTCCTTCTCATACACTTAACTCTTCCCGTACCAAACAATTTGATGTAGACAAACCTCGCGCCAAGGAGAGGCTTCGTAGTGCAGGGTTAAAAGCTGCAACCGAATGTTTTATTCTTGCTTCACAAGACCAATGCTTGGTAACTAGAAATTATTCAGCACACATACTGAAAAATCGTGTTACCCCAAAATACAGATTCTGTGATAAATATCCAGAAACAATTGTCCACCTTGTGTCAGGTTGCACGGTGTTAGCACCCACTCAATATAAACCACCCGGCATGACGGACTGCGCCAGTCTGCACTGGGGAATCTGCAACACTTGCGGAAAGGAAATTGACAGAAAGTGGTATGAACACCAGCCAGACCTGGTTACGAAGATAGAACCTGTTATAATTTTATTCACTTTATAATGCACACAAACAGAACAAAGATTATCGCCCAGATTTCGTGATCAAAGACCACAAAAACATAATGTGCTTTCTTATTGCCATGTCAGTC
This sequence comes from Acanthosepion esculentum, assembly GCA_964036315.1. Taxonomy (NCBI): domain Eukaryota; kingdom Metazoa; phylum Mollusca; class Cephalopoda; order Sepiida; family Sepiidae; genus Acanthosepion; species Acanthosepion esculentum. The sequence goes on along the minus strand of OZ038516.1, from coordinate 7,683,949 downwards.
CTTGCAGACTGCAATTTCTCTTTGAAGATCTTCAAAAAACTAAAAATACAAGCACCTTGAAATACAAATATCAAAAATGTGTCATGTGAGAGTATCAACAATTCCTGTTGTAGTTGGAGCCCACGGATTGTGTGGAAAAGATTCCAACAGACTCGTTGAGGGGATTCCTGGAAGCCCATGCATTAAAGAAATACAAAAAGTTGTTCTCACAAATAGAGCCCACACCTTACGAAGAGCTTTACCTTTGTAAAATATGTGCGATTTAAAAAAAAAAAAACTACTCAGTGGAAAATGTCATGATTTCATTTCTGACCTTAGGTCTCTGGTCGGGACCCCGAAAGAAATGAGTACACACAAGAAATCAAAGGAAATAAAAATATAATAATAATACTCTGGTCGTGCTGATGTTGACAAAACCCTTACCCATCAAAAGTTACGTAGTGCAGGATTAAAAGCTAAAACCTGAGGTTTGATTCTTGGTCCACTGGACCAATGCTTACTAACTAGAAATTACTAAGTATGTATACTGGAAACTTGTGTTGAATCCAAATGCAGATTTTCTGATGAATTTCCAGAAAGAATTGGCATCTTGTGTCAGGTTTCACGATGTTAACACCCACTGAATATTAAACTCGGCATGATAGAATGGGCCAATATCTGCCCTGGAATATATACAACTTTTACGGGAAGGAAATTGAAAATAAATTTGTATGAACATCACCAGGACCCGGTTACAGAGATAGAACCTGTAAGAATTTTATGAGATTTGACAGGAGACACAAACCAAATATTAAACACGGCATATCATGGGCCTGTATCTGCAGAGGAAAATTTGCAACTTTTTCTGGGAATGAAACTGCAAGTAATTGGCCTGAATATCACTAGCACCTAGTTAGAAGACATGGGACCTATAAAAATGTCTGCGACAATACGCACAGAGAGACAATCAAAATTAACCGCCCAGCCATAGTGATGATAGTGCAAGATTAAAAGCTGAAACGTATTATATTCTTGCTGCACAGGACAAATGCTTGCTAACTAGAAATTGCCAAGTAAACACACTGAAAATAATCAAAGCAAGAAAAATTGTCTAGCACGACACAGTGTATCAACTATCCTAGCAATTGATTCAATATAACCTTTCCACTTGAGGTCATCGACAAATCGTTAGTCCGAGAAGGCGCTGTGAATCACTCATCTGGAGGAGGAAGAGCACCATCCTTTTGCCATACTTAACTAATTTTCATATTTATAGCCAAATAAATTCATATTACATTTGCAAAGAAAAAAAATAATGTGTTGCTATAAATTTACACTGAACAAACAAAACGAAGATCAAATAATTAAAGCGTAAGTTCTATGTTAACAGTTCCTTCTGTCGCACTTCTCGCTTCTGGAACACTCTTCTTGCTTCCCAGTGAACTTTGATCTTCAGATTTTAAATTATATGTCAATTATTATCTTCCGTTTTCTTAATTCCTACTATTTTATAGTTCTTTCTCCTTAATAATGTTTTTCTTTTTCGCATATTCTTAAAAACTCGGTACCTCCACCCTGAGTCTTAGTGGCTTTATTGCCTTGCATGAAGTGAAATTTCTAAAAAAGAAACAAGAAAAGATGGCGTGTGAAGCGGTTTCGTCGCCGATGACCCTCCCATGCGGCAGCTAATATTAGGTAACATGTTACCAGTAGCATTAGTAGACTAATCTTCTATATATGATAAATCTTTATCTAAATGTTTTTGACACAAGTAATGAGCTTCTTCTATATTTCTGACATGAGGTATTATGTACACTATTTACATTATACGGACTATTGTCCTCATCTTTGTCGCCATATTTATTACAACGTTTCGGCCTTTCAGTATCTGTCTATATTTCTGAGATGAGGTATTATGTACACTATTTACATTATTCGGACTATTGTCCTCATCTTTGTCGCCATATTTATTACAACGTTTCGGCCGTTGCACGCTTCAGCCTTCTTCAGATGGTTGGAATGTTGATATGGGCATTAGTTAGATACAGTTACAGTACCCAAAGATTGTGAGTTCAATACCCGGTTAAGGCAGTGGAGAACTTGGAAAAAGGAACTAACAGGAGATAACTGATAACTGACATCCATTAAACATGGCACGTGGAACAGTCTCCCCAGTGATCGAAATAAAGGGTTCAGTTTTGGCCATTCCAACTACCCGAAGAAGGCTGGAGCGTACAACGGCCGAAACGTTGGAATAAATATGTCGACAAAGATGAGGACAATAGTCCGAATAATGTAAATAGTCTACATAATACCTCATCTCAGTAATATAGACAGATACTGAAGGGCCGTAACGTTGTAATAAATATGGCAACAAAGATGAGGACAATGGTCCGAATAATGTAAATAATGTACATAATACCTCATCTCAGAAATATAGACATATACTGAAAGGCTGAAACGTTGTAATAAATATGACGACAAAGATGAGGACAATAGTCAGAATAATGTAAAAAATGTATATAATACCTCATCTCAGAAATATAGACAGATAATGAAGGGCCGTAACGTTGTAATAAATATGGCAAGAAAGATGAGGAGAATAGTCCGAATAATGTAAATAGTGTAAATAATGAGTTTTTTGAGAAGGTACGTTAATGATTGCTCCACGGCAAGATTTCATTTCTGATTTGTTTATTTTCCACAAAGTTCTAACTCTCGGCTTCCAGGCCAGGTAGTAATTTGAAGAATTACCGTAGGTTTTTTTTTCTTCTTATCATCCTAATATAATGAGCTGTTATCAACGAGACAGCCGCGAAATTGAGTAACGCTAAAAAGTTATCTCCAAATCAATAAAAGAAAGTAAATAACAATAAAAAAAAATAAAAAAAAACGTTGTTGACGTAAAGCCGACTTTGCGATAGCAGGTGCTAGGATCGAAGCTATTCAGACCTTCAATAAAAACAATATTGATCGAATATAAAAAGAAAAAAACAAAAAACAGAAGCTTTTACACCGATTAAAAGAAGATCCGGTTAAAACTGACAACCTGCTCTTTCCAGTTAAGAAGCTCCATTTTTCTTTGCGAGATACGAGCTGCCATTATCATTCAATCATCAAAACCCGGCCTAAGAAAGCCAAGGTCATCCAGAGAAAGAGTTAACTGTCAATTTGTTGAACTGTCACAAATTTTAGGAGTAAATAAATTCATCTATCTGGTTCAGAATCCTTACTCGTCTTTTGAACAGGAGAAGAGGTATATTCCTTGTTTCCTGATTAGGATTGGGTTTCCGAATAAATAAAATGTATCTATGAAAAGATAATATGGATAAAGACAAAAGACAGTTTTGGGGTAACGCTTTC
>OZ038516.1:7478107-7675607 GCA_964036315.1 Acanthosepion esculentum | reverse complement strand
TTAAGACGTGGTTCCACGCTCCTCAAACCTCCTGATCAGAGGCCTTGCTGCTGAACATAGTTTATAGTCTTACCCAGGACGCGGATATAGTTTAACGCCTTACCCAGGACGTACAAAACGTTTGAAGCACGCTTGCAAGGACGAGGGTCCTGAAACTCACAGGCATCGAATATGTTAGGAAGTGTTTAATCTTCTAAGCCTTCTTTCTTTAGAGAAAAATAGGAATTTTTGATACTCACTGGATATATTAAAGCTTAGGGCGAAATTTTTAAATTAAAATTTTTACACGAACAATTAGTTTATGCGCGAAATAAACTAACTGTTCGTGTAAAAATTTATCTGAGCCAAGAGTGGAGAGAACAATATTTCTAGGAATCAGAAAGGAAATTGTTGGTTAATTTTCAGTGTTCCCACGTCGCTACAGAATTCGACAAAATGTCGAGGTTTAACGGCAATAATGTGGGAAAATTGCCCAAGACCTCTTGGCATTTTCCCTTTTGGAAACACCCCAGGCGCAAGGCAAAAAACCAGTACCTCGCCGTGGGAGAAGTATTAAAAATTTTTAACCTCCCCGACGTGAAAAAGAGGCGAAGTGCTTTAAATGATTTTCGAAACATAGCTTAGATGTGGCACAGATCCGAAAATGTGGAGGTTCCGGTGAGAAACGAACGGACTAGTCAGCTGTAATTGATCTAGCGAGACAACCTTGCTAACCATGGCATTTGAGAGAATAGATGGCAACACATAGACAAAGACCGATGTTAGCAATTCAGAAGTGAGATTGTTTCGTTTTCTACGGTGTCTTATCTGTTTATCGGGTTATTTAACGCCAGAAAATAATTTTAGAATTTTGGAATTCTGAGGACAGATAAAAAGCAGATGTTCTCAAACGTTTCCTTGTCTAAGTATTGGCAAGAGCAGACAATGTTTAACTTTGGTCGAACAAATGAGCATAACACCACCACACATACAGCACCTAGAGTCTTCTTGAAGGTTCACCCATCTAGGCTATGACCAAGTTCAACAGTTTTCTTCAGGTTGATTTGAACGTAAACACAACCTGATATGAAAGGACTACTATATTAATTAAAAAAACGTTAAAAATCAATATTGGTTCTCATTGAAGTGCCAACTGTGCATTGCTAAATAGGTAAAGATCATGCGTAGACTTGTTGTCGCTTGGCCTTAAGAGTGAAGCGCTAATGGAAGGTGTTTGACTACGCAATAAGTGAAATAATGAAGACTGGGTAATTGGTATTAATGGAGGCCCAGAGTAATTCAGTTTGAACTGATATTGTTAAGGTCAACCATGACTTTGCCAATTAATCTCCAGCAAAAACGTGGAGGCGGGAATCCCAAGAGAATCAGAAAGCAAGAGAGAAACAAAAAGGTTGTGTGATGAGGATGAAAAGAAAACATGGAGAAATATGACACGAGATACAAAATCCTGACCACTGACAATCCTTTTCTTCCTGATTTCCAGTGCATTCCTATAGGAAAATCATTAGTAATACATTTACATTATACATATAACGGCCTATTGTATCAGAAAAGCTTGCCTTCATTCCTGACCACTGACAATCCCTTTCCTCCTGATTTTCAAGGCATTCCTATAGTAAAATCATTAGCAATGCATTTCCATTATACATATAATAGCCCTATTCTATCAGAAAAGCTTGCCCTCATTCATGACGACTGACAATTCCTTTCTTCCTCATTTGCAATGCATTCCTATAGTAAAAACAATTAGCAATGTATTTACATTATACATAAAATAGCCCTATTCTATCAGTAATGCTTGCCTTCATTCCTGACCACAGACAATCCCTTTCTTTCTGATTTTCAATGCATTCCTATAGTAAAATCATATTGCAATTTCTGTTATTTTTATCGCTTTTCTCTGGCACTCCTTATTACTGGTTCCCATACTGTATTCATTTCTATGCTTGGTCGGCTCAGGAGATTTTTGTAGCCTCGCATATGTGCACATACATAGATTTACTAAGCGTCCTTGTAGGCGACGAACTATTTTCCACCCAAAAACCCCTTTCTTACAGACGAACACGTAGCAAGCCTCTCGCTGGTCTACCGCTGTTTCCATGTGGTCTTTGAAACTTTTTTCTCTACTCCACATAGCGCTGGTCTTCCAAGAGTACCCCACATACGATCCGCTTTGGGAGAATATCTTCGGTCATTCTGATAAACATGAGCAATTTCAGCCATTTTTAAGATGGTGGTGGTGGGGTTTCAGTGTAGGTAGCATATTTTCATGTTTTGACTGCATGAATTTTAGTAACAACGATGATTTCGAGCCATCGTGTGTTTCCCCGTTTAACAGTGAAAGTCTTTCATAAATGAAGAGTTACTCACTCGAATTTTAGCCATGCCCAGCACGTGAGGGCTCGAAATTAGTTCTTACAATAATTCACAAATAATACATGTAACACAGTCAAAACATGAAAATAAACTAATTACACCAAAAACAACCCCTATGCAACTGGCGAAAATTGGTCAAGTTTATCAGGATGACCGAATGACTAAAGAAGTGACCGAAAACGCTTGGAAAAATTGACGATATGGACAGTTTTTGTGTTCGGTCACTCCCACCAAACGAAAAAATATAAGGCCACAGGAAAAACTAAATAAAACATTAATAACATTTTCCTTGTCCGTTATATTTAACGAAACATGTTTAAAAGAAAGGTTGCTACCCAAATATACATTAATCATATATAATAATGGACTCTGCCGTCGGTTTCGACGTATGAGAATCTGACAGCTTAGTTGAGTCAGTTATGAAATTAGGTGCGATAATCTTAATTAGCACTTAAGACCCGCTAGTGATTTACAAAGGAGGCCACATATGGAGCAAGCGTTCGGATTGTGAGAGGAGATCACTGTTAGATTGACTGACCTTTTAGATCTTGCTCTCGCTTCTTGAAGATGATTCAAGGAAGCAGATTGAAAACTGCTGAGTCCACTAAAACACGTTGATCTCCATTCTACCCGCCCCAAGGCTAAGCTCTCAAGGGGGTTATGTGGTATATTGACAGCTGACAGTTGCTTTTCAGATTTGTCTTTCTATATTAGACATGGGCGTCCTACATTCCTGTAGCCCTGATCTAACTGGCTGTACATTAGGATCTTTGGTATCCTGTCATCAGACATTCTCAAGATATGACCAGTCCGCCGTAAGTGTATGAGAAAAGTCTCGATTCCTCCAATATTACACCTGTTAAACAGGTCTACGTTAGATGTCCTATCTTGACGGTTGACTACACAGATTGCACGCAGACAGCTTATATATATATATATATATATATATATATATATATATATATATATATATATATATATATAGGGCATTAATGATATGTTCGGAGTCTTTCTTTGATGATGAAGTTAATTTTGTGAAGGAAACCTTATGTGGTTTAGTGTACACCCCACACCCCGATACTGTTCATTCAGTCATCCGGAAGAACATTCTAGAGTTCCGAAAGGTTAAACTTTGTACAGTTAAAAGGTGCGCCCTGTTTATGTTAGACTTCCCTGGGTTGGAGCCAAGCATAACGAGACAGAATTCAGCTAATGTTCGTCGTTGTTTTTTTCTCGGCTGAGGTCCGTATAGTTTTCCAAACCCGGCCTATGTTTCGTTCTGGGTGCAAGGATGATCTCAGCTCCCCATCAAATTAATTCTTTTGTTTACAAATATAATTGTAGTCGCGATGCTGAGAACTACTCAACGCCTGGACATAAGAATCAAACATGTTCGCACTAAGAACAGGAATCACACTTTATCTTTGAATGGAAGTGTCCCAAATACTTATGGTTCCTTCATATGTGATGAGTACCTTTTAAATAACAGAGGGTGTGCTGCTAATTTTAGTGCTGACTGGTTCACTGTGTTGTCCCGGTCGCATTCTTTAATTCATCTTAAGATGCTGGAGGCACGTTATATCGGGCCCCGCAAACCTTCCCCTCTGTAAACAGCGTGAATGTTTGTTGGGGCTTGCTGTTATTTGTCTCTTGCTCTTTGTGTTCATTTTTTTTCTCTCTTCTGCATTAGACATTTCCCTGTTATTTTAATCTAAGTTAAATCTCCCGTAGAGGCCTGAAGAGCGGGAGCGAAACCAGTTCCTTCGCTCTTAAAATGTCATGAAATATTAAGCTGCACACTTTCATTTCGTTAATTAGATTTTGTACCTTTAAAAATTTTTTCAAATATATATATATATATATGAAGTCCTGGTGTCCACCCTGTACACTGTCAAACGCCACATCTACTCCAACAGTTTCTTTTCTCGTACTTGCCACCTGTGGAAATTCTGTCCGTTTAATTGCTACAATCTATAAAAATGTAAATGCATCGTCAGTCGTCATCTTGTGTCTTCTTGAATCCCGTTCATCTTTTGTCCTTTCTTCAATCCTCCCTATACTCAGGCTTTTTTGTCACTTTCACTCCCATAAACATTCTGCGTACTAGTGGCGTTCCCGCCTTGCTTGGAGTGAAATGATCAATACACACACACACACACACACACACACACACACACACACACACACACACACACACACACACACATATATATATATATATATATATATATATATATATATATATATATATATATATATATATATATCAATTATGTGGTGCAGGTTTATATTACGCGAATATTTTTAATAATAAAATACATTAACCTCGAATCCGTTAATGAATGGTATGATCCTTGTTTATAAATTCCGGTTTAATAAGGTCTTTTATTGAATGATTCGCGTAATATAAATTGAACCCGCACCACATAATTGATATTAAAATAACCGATCCGACGTGCGAATTCCTGATAATAACAGTGAAATTACTCTATTTATTGAACAATTTAGTTCATGCCACCTTTACTAAAAAAACCTACTTCTACAAAAAGAATTCTCATATTAGTATATTAGTACAAGAACGCACAATTTTAAAATTTAAAATAATTCAACCTCAGCGTCGTGACTGCACGCTCCAAAATAATTTCTTACAGTTAACAATATCACATTTCTAAAAAAACATCTTTCGGTTTACACTTTATCTTTCGATGTCCTGTTATTACCTGGATGTAAAAAACTTACCTATTTCCCTACCTGAAGATGATTGTATGAAACAATTGAAAGCTAGTAGTAAAAAAGACCTTAAAAAAACCGGAATTTATAAACAAGGATCATACCATTCATTAACGGATTCGAGGTTAATGTATTTTATTATTAAATATTGTTTGCGAGAGTGATTCTTGCCATATCATTAACTTCATTATCTGCTTTTCGTATGAATGATTCGCGTAATATATATATATATATTTAAAGACATTTATATTATGTTTAACGTTCTTTTTATAGATACAAGTATTTAAGCAAATGCTCTGTATTAAATAATACTTGTATCTATAAAAAGAACGTTAAACATAATATAAATGTCTTTTGTCGGACAATGTCCAATTCTAAAATATATATATATATATATATATATATATATATATATATATATATATATATATATGCTCCAGGAAAAACCGGTTGAGCTCTCTTGAGAAAACGGTAAGTTTAAAAGTTGTGGTTCCTACTGCTATTAACGCATAGCTCTTCAACCGAATTGAATTGAGCTCCCCGGGTCACTGACATATTTCGCATAGAAAACGTTAAAATTCCCCTTCCTCTCCACTGTGCGACAATCTCTGACACGAAATCAGTTGGGTTTTGATCCCGGTTTGAAGCAAGCGGACGTCTAGCCCCACTGAAGAACTGTGATACAGCGAAACAGACTCTCTGTGAATCACAATATATATATATATATATATATATATATATATATATATATATATATATTGAACGATAAAAATTATTAAAAAAATTAATTAAAATCTTCAGACATACTGGGTTGTAGATTAATATTCTTATGCTTTTATTATTATTATTTCATTTAGATTCCTCGACTAGTTTCGGCCAACATGGCCATCATCAGCAGAAAAAAATATTTCTGCTTGCTGGTAGCAGTAAACTACAGAAATGAATGTCTTGATGGAGAAAATGAACTTTTGTCTGTAGTTTTCGTTTGTTTTTTTATTTCCTTTTTATTATCTTTTTAACATGAGTTTATTAACATTCCTTGTGTTGGTCAAAGAGTCTCTTTTAAGTTGTCATTTGAGATAAGAGCTGGATGGATTCATGCTGCTTTGAATTCAATTGGTCAGTTTGGCAGTTTTATTGGTACCTACATATATATATATATATATATATATATATATATATATATATATATATATATATATATATATATATATATATATTTTAAGCTTATCACCCCAAGCAAGGCTGGAGGCCACTAGCACGCAAGGGGTTACAGAAGGTTTGGAGGAAGAGCAGATAGGAGTGGTAAGGGAGAGGATGTGGAGAAAGATAGTGGATCGATCAAGTCAAGGGGGTTACAGAAGATTAGGGGCGAGAGCAGATAGGAATGAAAGGTGAAAGGATGTGGAGAAGGGAAGTGGATAGATCAAGGCAACTGGAGATGTGGATTGACATTACACTTAAATAGTTGGAGATTGTATTTGTCAGGGAAACGGGAATAAGGAAGCGAGTTCCACAGGCGAGATGTGCAAGACATGAAGCTATTGGAGTAGAAGAGACGTCTATATATAAGTGATAGAAATTATTAGGAGGATTTGAATAATCATAATCGATCCTAGAAGAATCCTCAATAGTTTTCAGAAACTATAGGACGGCCGCTTCGTTCTATTTTGGGACTCATCAGCAATGCACATCCAGTACCGAGAATCGAACCCAAATAGTTACGATATGACTGAAGCGTGATACGCACTCGACCAACGAGTCACGTCTTCTATCCCCAAGCGGCCCGTGTCACTATACATTTACTTACAATAAAAATTAAAACAAAGCAATTACTCAACATTCCAGAAATTTATTATTAAAATCATTCTTGTTGATACTGGTTAATAACGATAAAATACTATGGTAAACAATAGTAAATTAATTACCAATCCTGTTTGAACTGCTACAATGCTTTGCTTTTTTATTATAAGTAACTATATAGTGACTTTATTGCCACCCTATATATATATATATATATATATATATATATATATATATATATATATATATATGGACGATGGAGTTGCACGGTACGCTATGAGCCTGGGCGGAATGTATGGAGAACTAGGGCTGCCCAGACGTCTAGTTCCCCCCTCTCAGCCTAGCTAGCAGAGTCCAAAGGAGAGGATAAACCAATACAGTTTGGTACCAGCCGGGCTGCAAGTGTTGCCAGAAGGTAGAACAAAGTGCTGTCCATTCGCCTTCGGGGCTCCACTCCGGGTTTGAATTCAGAGTTGTCTTTCTCCTAGACCATTTGCCATCCAAGGTTATTGAGCCCAGTCTGTTTACCCATAGCTGGAGGAAGAGGATTCACACCTTTCCCAAGATGTAAGGTTCACGAAAATGAATGTTATGGGTTCGACTGGAATTCGAACTCTCCGATTCCTCAATCCGAACCGCTACCCATTATTCTACCGTGCCACACCCCCTCTCTCTCTCTCTCTCTCTCTGTATATATATATATATATATATATATATATATATATATATATATATATATATATATATGTATGGCCTGATGATCGCGCCTAGCATGAAACAGTCAGTCACAACTGAGTGTTGACTTTTATACTTACATATGGTCTATCCCTGATATTGAGCACTTTATTCCATAAATATTTCCATAAATATAGCATACCTTAAAACTATATTTCTTCATATATATATATATATATATATATATATATATATATATATATGTAGTGTGATTCAAATGTAACTTCCTATTTTATGTATGATGGACTCATAAAATAGTGAGTTACTTTTTTATCGCCCTCTATATATCCGTAATATATATATATATATATATATATATATATATATATATATATATATATATATGTGTGTGTGTGTGTGTGTGTGTGTGTGTGTGTGTGTGTGTGTGTGTGTGTGTGTGTTTAAAAGTTAAGTACCTAATACTGGCAAGTTTAAATTAAAAATAAAACGTCTAATTAAATCAAAATTCACCAACCACAAATTAGAAATATCCAATAAAAGCAGAGATCTTTAGACAGCCGGTCGATAGATGAAAGAGAAGTGGCAAACATACGGGCATCTTTTTCTAATTAATTCAAACTGTTATTTGCCGTAAAACAGGCAGGGTTCAATAAATCTGTTTAATAAATCATTCCCCCAGTTAAATTAATGGAAAATAAAAGATGGGTGCGTGGAAAAATTAGGAGTTAAATTGTTCACGCAAATTAACAAACATCTTGTCGCACGAGGACAAATCCTAAACGCTTCGAAATTTCATGTCTTCATTATAAGGATCGCGAAAACTATTTATCAAATATTTGCGTCCGCTGTCAGAGTTGGTGCCCATAAATCAGAACTCGGTAATCAAAGAATTTTTCTTCATTTGAAATGAAATAATCTCAGAATTCAGATTTGCGTTTATTTCTGTCTGCATATGTATTAACCTGTTCTTGTATATATATATGTATATATATATATATATATATATATATATATATATATATATATGGCATTGGGTACTCTTTTTTACAGTGTGCAGGGTTAGGCAGAGACTTTTGGAAGATGTTTATCTATATTTCTAATTATATATATATATATATATATATATATATATATATATATGTATGTATGTTATCTGTCTGTATGTGTGCTGGCTTGTGTTTGTGGCTGCATATATGTATGTGTGTATGGTTGTTTTTGTATGTGTGAGTTACATTTTTATTTTGAGGATTTAATAAAATCTTTTTTATCAATCGCTCTATTTGTCGATGTAGAATGAAAGATTCTTCACAAAATTTTTTTCTTAAAGGAAAATTAATTGGTAATATCTCTATCTATCTACTCGCACACACATACACACATGCATATATATATATATATATATTTGTGTATTTAGGCAGCAATCCTTCTTTCATGCACATTTCGTTAATAACGACTGACAAAGCGCTTGTATTTAGTTTTTTTTTATTCTTTGAACATGGACATAATATCTTGACCGTGTTTTGAAACAAAAAATGAAACATTTTATGAAACATACATATAACAAACTACTTCTAATTCAAACAGTTAATATATAACCGTTGAAAATGGCATATATATATATAATAAACAAATACAAATCACCTTATATGGGGAATAGATATCGGTCACCTGTCTTATCAACCCCGGTGTGGACTGAGTTCGTGTCAGAAATAAAAATTTAACTGTGAAAGCTAAAAAACAAAAACAGTCAAAAAACTAAAATAGAATTTACCCCATTTCAATGTTTCAGTCGGACGAAAGGCACAAGGCAGGGGTTAGGGGAGGGCAGATACTGAAAGGCCGAAACGTTGTAATAAATATGGCGACAAAGATGAGGACAATAGTCCGAATAATGTAAATAGTGTACATAATACCTCATCTCAGAAATACAGACAGATACTGAAAGGCCGAAACGTTGTAATAAATATGGTAACAATGATGAGGACAATAGTCCGAATAATGTAAATAGTGTACATAATACCTCATCTCAGAAATATAGACAGATACTGAAAGGGCGAAACGTTGTAATAAATATGGCGACAAAGATGAGGACAATAGTCTGAATAATGAAAATAGTGTACATAATACATCATCTCAGAAATATAGACAGATACTGAAAGGCCGAAACGTTGTAATAAATATGGCGACAAAGATGAGGACAATAGTCCAAATAATGTAAATAGTATACATAATACCTCATCTCAGAAATATAGACAGATACAGAAAGGCCGAAACGTTGTAATAAATATGGCAACAAAGATGAGGACAATAGTCCGAATGATGTAAATAGTGTACATAATACCTCATCTCAGAAATATAGACAGATACTGAAAGGCCGAAACGTTGTAATAAATATGGCGACAAAGATGAGGATAATAGTCCGAATAATGTAAATAGTGTACATAATACCTCATCTCAGAAATACAGACAGATACTGAAAGGCCGAAACGTTGTAATAAATATGGCGACAAAGATGAGGACAATAGTCCGAATAATGTAAATAGTGTACATAATACCTCATCTCAGAAATATAGACAGATACCGAAGGGCCTAAACGTTGTAATAAATATGGCAAGAAAGATGAGGACAATAGTCCGAATAATGTAAATAGTGTACATAATACCTCATCTCAGAAATATAGACAGATACTGAAGGGCCGAAACGCTGTGATAAATATGGCGACAAAGATGAGGACAATAGTCCGAATAATGGAAATAGTGTACATAATACCTCATCTCAGAAATATAGACAGATACAGAGATTTATTATATCGTTTTTATAGGTTGATTTCTGGTAGACATCAAATTTTAATCTATTGTTATTGCTTGAAATGTATACTATAGTTTTCTTCTATTTCGCAAGTTTGTGGTATTGTATGTTCGACATTGTTTAATTTATCTACGAAGTCAAGTAAATCAGTATCAGGTGTAAATTGTTTAGGTAAGATATTTTCGAAAGCACCAGGTTCGAGAAATTCTAAGAAGATACATGCCATCAGACCACTGAAGAGGCGATCCAATTAGTAATCCAAATTTTTGCTGGTAAAATTTAATATTAAATATGAAATAACATTGATTAGTAATAAGACGGTAAAATTTTATTATTTTATCTTTTGGTAGGGAGAGGTTTGTTAAATGCTTTTTTAAGAGATTTAGACATTTTTCTTTCAAATAGTATATTTGGTATACATGAACATTCAGCTCTCTTTAAAAACGGTTACTTCGACGCGAAAGATCAGATAATAGTTTCTAGCTGTATTGAGTGTTACAAAGTTACGTCTCGAGATTGTTTGCTTGTAAAAATAAATTCCGTTGACATTTCGTACGTTTCTTCGACAGTGTTGTTATTTTCTTTTTTTTTTTCAAGTTTTCTTCTTCACGAGAATAAATAAGTAAATAAATAAAAGGTTTCGTTCTGAACACAAAACAAATCAGCCTGAGGGCATTTCCCTACAGAACACTCCCAACAAAGGAGTCTCATTTGCTGCTCCTCCGTCAACAACAGAATCTGATATTTCAGCCTACCTTTTGTCCGATACAAGTGGCGTAGAACCAACTTCCCGGCATGCTCTCCGTTTCCAGCCAATAATGGCGGCCGTTTCAAAGAAACACTCAGAAAGATGGGGGAGTTGTATATGCAGTACTCAATTAATTTAATGGAATGTAGAAAAGCAAACATGGTTAACGTTTTTTTCTTTTCTTTCTTGTTTGCGTCTCGTATTCTCTGAGTGAGAAGCATCAGTATCCTACGGCCCTGGAAAACGTAGATGTCAAAGTTCAGTCCTTGACAGACGAGCTTTAGTAAGTTGATTTTTTGTCTGTTTTCTGTTATTTTTGTTGTTTATATTTTTAAAAGGGTTTCTAAAAAGAAATCCAGATAAAAGTTTCGGTTGGTATTTCTTTCTGTCAATATATTTTTATACTTATTTATTTTATAAAGGAAAACAAGGTTAATTTTAGGCGGGCAGTTCCGAATGTGATGTAAAAACATCGAAATATTAAAGCAGGTAGGCGTTTCTCGTGCTTGAATATTGATATATCGCGAAGAATTAGTAAGTGACTAAATACTGGGTACCTTGATTGGGAAAAAAGATAAGAGGTTCGATTCCTATTAGAGGCAAAGATTGTCTGTAGTAAACCTTCTCATTTTTTGTTTATGTTTAATCATTTCACCCAAAGCAAGGCGATAATGCCGCTAAGATAGGAGAAGAGAAAATAAAATAACAGGGCCGGAAAGACAGGGGTGACTGGGAGTGAAAGAGAATGAGAAGACTTTAGTGAGGAGAAAAGGACAATAAAAGAAGAGGTTTCAGGAAGACAGAAGATAGCAATAATGCCACTAAGACACAAGGGGTTACTGGGAGTGAAAGAGAATGAGAAGACTTTAGTGAGGAGAAAGGACAATAAAAGAAAAGTTTTCAGGAAGACAGAAGATGGCGATAATGCCACTAAGACACAAGGGGTTACTTGGAGTGAAAGAGAATGAGAAGACTTTAGTGAGGAGAAAGGACAATAAAAGAAGAGGTTTCAGGAAGACAGAAGATGGCGATAATGCCACTAAGACGCAAGGGATTACTGGGAGTGAAAGAGAATTAGGAGACTTTAGTGAGGAGAAAGGACAATAAAAGAACAGGTTTCAGGAAGACAGAAGATGGCGATAATGCCACTAAGACACAAGGGGTTACTGGGAGTGAAAGAGAATGAGAAGACTTTAGTGTGGAGAATTGGCAATAAGGGTACAGGTTTCACAACGAGAGATCATGTTTGACGTTGCCTTTATATTTTTGAAAAACATCGGTTGCAAGGAAGCAAGAAACCGGAAAAGAGTTACACAAGCAAAAGACATGGGAGTAAAGAAACTTTTATAATACATTTTGTCATTACATTTAGCTATTTGAACATTAAAACAACGAGACATATTTGCCAATCCAGTAATATGCTTAAATTAATTTGCCAAGGAAGAGAATTCATTCGAATTATTGCCAAGGAAATATTTACAGAACAAAAACAAAGTGAAGCCAAATAACGTCAATAAGAAAATGGCCGAAGATGAGATGCTAACTTATGTTTGACAACTTTTTAAAATCGTTTCATCCCTAGCATGGTAATAATAAGATACAGGCGGCTACTGGGAGTGAAAGATAATGAAAGAGACTTTAGAAGCAACCGGAAACACAATCCTAAGAAGAAAACAAAGTATACACCTGTAATCATGTTCAAAATGTCAGTGAAGTCCTTTAATTTCACTATTTAATAAAATGAAAAATAACCAACCTAAACATGCGCACCGGGTAAAAAAATTTTTTAAGTAGCAAATATTCAACAGAGAAAAAGATAAATTATATATTTACGTTAAATACATACATACAAACATATATATATATATATATATATATATGTGTGTTTGTGTATATATATATATATATATATATATATATATATATATATATATATATATATATATATATATATATATATATATATATGCAGAAATATAGTCTTAAAGTGTGCTATATTTATGGGGTAAAGTGCTCAATATCAGAGATAGAGCGTGTGTAAATATAAAAGTGGACATGGAAGTCAGCACTTAGAGGCGACAGTCTGTTTCATGCTAGTGCAATCGTCAGGCGACTAGTGCTGTTATTTTTCTCGGCTGTTTATATAAGGGTCAGTGGTGCATTATGGGTAGTATATTTTGGCGGGTACTTTTACCGGAAGTCACTTGTTTGTTTATTTATTTATGTCAAATTATTTTGCTTGTTTTTTTGTTTGTTTTTTTATTTTTATTTTTATTTTTTATCTTATATATTTATTTATTTATTCTTTTATTTTGATCGGTGTTTTTGGTTAACGTAGTAAAAAAATTTGTTTATATAGCTTATTGTTGGTAGTCTATAATGGCCGCCATTTACCGGAAATCGCTTGTTCGCTTATTTATTTGGGTCAAATTGTTTTGCTTATTATTTTTATTTTTATTTGTATAACAGTTATAACTTTCGTCCGTTCTTTTGTTTTGATTTTATTTCGCATATTCTAACAGGTGTGGTTTTGTGATTTGTTTGGAGTAGCTTATTTTGCTTATTTTATTGTTGTTTGTTTATATATTTGTTTATTTTTCTATTTTAAGTTACGTAGTAAAAATTTGTTTTCATGTCTACATTTTGAGATTAGCTCGGATCTTTTATTTAATAATTTATTTTGATCTGGGAAGGTAATGATAGCTATTTTTTCCTCCAAGCAAAGTTTGCAAGTTTTTGATAGGTTGTTGTAGGCTGATGATTTTTTCCTTATTTTCCAAGATATTTTTGGTGTGGTGTGTGTTTTGTTTTTTATTTCCCAGATATACTTAGAAAGCATTGTGCTGTTCGCATATTTACTATTTGTGAAAGACATTTTGTGTACATAATTTCTTTGTTTCCATGGTCCTTCGGTTACTCCTATGTATACTTTTTCTTCATTATCTGCTGATTTTGTCGTGGCTTGGTAGATTACGTTGTTTTGTAAACAATTACCGTTTAAGGGACATTCGTTTTTTATTCTGCAGTTGCACGTGGGTTTAATTTGTTCGTGTGGTTTGTTAATAATTTTTCTGTTGTGCTTTTTTATTATTTGTGCCATGTTCTCGGTGCAACTGTAGCTGATTTTTACTGTGTTTTTGTTGAATATTTTGTGTAGTGTGCTTGATTCCGGGAAGTGTTTGTGTAAAAGCTTGAAGAATATTTTTCCTATGTTTGTTTTTACGTTTTTGCTGTACGGTGGGTTGAACCATATGATATTTCTTTTTCTGTTGGTCTTTTTTGTGTTCTGTGGTGAGTATGTGAGTGTTGCTGGGAATCCGCTATCTTTTAGGGCTGTTTCGTAGTCTTTCTTGGCTTTGTTAAATATAGATTCATCGGAAGAATTGTCGGAAAGCCTGCGGTTAATCGATTTAGGTATCTGTTTGATTATAGAAGGCGGGTGGTTGGAGTATATATGTATGTACTCTGGTTTATCATTCGGTTTTCTGTATGGTTTGTGTGTGCCATTTCTTAGGTTGAAGGTGACATCTAGAAAATCTACTTCGTTTAGGTTAGTTTTTATATCTATCTCGAATCCGTTGTTTTTGAAGATTTTAATTATTGCTTTTCTAGTTTTATCTGTCTTTTGTTTGTTGCAGTTTCTTAAGATTATGAGACCGTCATCTCTGTAGAGCCCTGTGTCATTTCTATCTATTATTTTGCTTATTTCGTGTAGTAAATAAATACCTACGATTTCGCATGTCTCTGCACCGTCAAAGCTTCCCATTGTAGTGTCAAATATCCCATCTTTCTTTATCCATGCTTCTTCATGGTGAAATAATAATGATTTACGGGAGTGCTTAATGATGTCGATTTCGTTTGGTTTTATTATTATTTGTTCCTGAGCTAAGTTGATGGCCTTATCTAGTGTACGTTCTGTTATGGATGGGTAAAATTCTTTTATGTCTAATTGTAGGAAGTGGCAATTTTGTTTGTTATTTATGCTGTTGAACCAGTCAATGGTTGTTTTTGTGTTTTTCCACTGGTTTACTCCTAACTTCTTCCTAAGTTCAGAATTAATTCTTTCTAGTATTGTTTTACTTATTTTACCTAGTTCGCTTTTGGCTGGGTTTATGAGTCTGCATGCAGGGTTGGTTTTGAAATTTTCCTTGTGGTCTTTTAGTGTGATAAAGGCTTGCGTCTTGCTCATGCAACTTATTCGGTCATCTAGGTCTAATTTTTGAGCGATTGCTTTAGCTTCTTTATTTATATCGTGTTCTATTGTTTTGGGTGCCTTTTTGTATGTTTTGGTTATGTTGTTCTTTAGTAATTTATTGTGCGTGGGAGGGGTTAGTTTGTATAAATTTCTTGTTTTGTCGGCTGCGATGAATACATTTGCTGAACTGTTTATTTTAGCTATATCTTCTTTTAGCTTTTTTTGGAATGCATCTTGATTTTTATGGAATTTTATGTTTCTAACTAGTTCAGTTAAGTCCTTCTCGAAGTCATCTAATTCTTTTTGTTGCGGGGGACATTTTTTTGTTTTGAACCCGTATTTTTCCTTGAGTGTATTATTATTATTGTGAAGATCTTGGTTTAAAAAATGTGCTTTCCATCTCATTCTTTTTATGAAACTTTCTGTTTTTTCAAATAATTTTAGTTTATATATGTAAGGGGAAGGGGTGGGTATGTTTTTTTTTTAAACCAAGATCTTCACAATAATAATAATACACTCAAGGAAAAATACGGGTTCAAAACAAAAAAATGTCCCCCGCAACAAAAAGAATTAGATGACTTCGAGAAGGACTTAACTGAACTAGTTAGAAACATAAAATTCCATAAAAATCAAGATGCATTCCAAAAAAAGCTAAAAGAAGATATAGCTAAAATAAACAGTTCAGCAAATGTATTCATCGCAGCCGACAAAACAAGAAATTTATACAAACTAACCCCTCCCACGCACAATAAATTACTAAAGAACAACATAACCAAAACATACAAAAAGGCACCCAAAACAATAGAACACGATATAAATAAAGAAGCTAAAGCAATCGCTCAAAAATTAGACCTAGATGACCGAATAAGTTGCATGAGCAAGACGCAAGCCTTTATCACACTAAAAGACCACAAGGAAAATTTCAAAACCAACCCTGCATGCAGACTCATAAACCCAGCCAAAAGCGAACTAGGTAAAATAAGTAAAACAATACTAGAAAGAATTAATTCTGAACTTAGGAAGAAGTTAGGAGTAAACCAGTGGAAAAACACAAAAACAACCATTGACTGGTTCAACAGCATAAATAACAAACAAAATTGCCACTTCCTACAATTAGACATAAAAGAATTTTACCCATCCATAACAGAACGTACACTAGATAAGGCCATCAACTTAGCTCAGGAACAAATAATAATAAAACCAAACGAAATCGACACCATTAAGCACTCCCGTAAATCATTATTATTTCACCATGAAGAAGCATGGATAAAGAAAGATGGGATATTTGACACTACAATGGGAAGCTTTGACGGTGCAGAGACATGCGAAATCGTAGGTATTTATTTACTACACGAAATAAGCAAAATAATAGATAGAAATGACACAGGGCTCTACAGAGATGACGGTCTCATAATCTTAAGAAACTGCAACAAACAAAAGACAGATAAAACTAGAAAAGCAATAATTAAAATCTTCAAAAACAACGGATTCGAGATAGATATAAAAACTAACCTAAACGAAGTAGATTTTCTAGATGTCACCTTCAACCTAAGAAATGGCACACACAAACCATACAGAAAACCGAATGATAAACCAGAGTACATACATATATACTCCAACCACCCGCCTTCTATAATCAAACAGATACCTAAATCGATTAACCGCAGGCTTTCCGACAATTCTTCCGATGAATCTATATTTAACAAAGCCAAGAAAGACTACGAAACAGCCCTAAAAGATAGCGGATTCCCAGCAACACTCACATACTCACCACAGAACACAAAAAAGACCAACAGAAAAAGAAATATCATATGGTTCAACCCACCGTACAGCAAAAACGTAAAAACAAACATAGGAAAAATATTCTTCAAGCTTTTACACAAACACTTCCCGGAATCAAGCACACTACACAAAATATTCAACAAAAACACAGTAAAAATCAGCTACAGTTGCACCGAGAACATGGCACAAATAATAAAAAAGCACAACAGAAAAATTATTAACAAACCACACGAACAAATTAAACCCACGTGCAACTGCAGAATAAAAAACGAATGTCCCTTAAACGGTAATTGTTTACAAAACAACGTAATCTACCAAGCCACGACAAAATCAGCAGATAATGAAGAAAAAGTATACATAGGAGTAACCGAAGGACCATGGAAACAAAGAAATTATGTACACAAAATGTCTTTCACAAATAGTAAATATGCGAACAGCACAATGCTTTCTAAGTATATCTGGGAAATAAAAAACAAAACACACACCACACCAAAAATATCTTGGAAAATAAGGAAAAAATCATCAGCCTACAACAACCTATCAAAAACTTGCAAACTTTGCTTGGAGGAAAAAATAGCTATCATTACCTTCCCAGATCAAAATAAATTATTAAATAAAAGATCCGAGCTAATCTCAAAATGTAGACATGAAAACAAATTTTTACTACGTAACTTAAAATAGAAAAATAAACAAATATATAAACAAACAACAATAAAATAAGCAAAATAAGCTACTCCAAACAAATCACAAAACCACACCTGTTAGAATATGCGAAATAAAATCAAAACAAAAGAACGGACGAAAGTTATAACTGTTATACAAATAAAAATAAAAATAATAAGCAAAACAATTTGACCCAAATAAATAAGCGAACAAGCGATTTCCGGTAAATGGCGGCCATTATAGACTACCAACAATAAGCTATATAAACAAATTTTTTTACTACGTTAACCAAAAACACTGATCAAAATAAAAGAATAAATAAATAAATATATAAGATAAAAAATAAAAATAAAAATAAAAAAACAAACAAAAAAACAAGCAAAATAATTTGACATAAATAAATAAACAAACAAGTGACTTCCGGTAAAAGTACCCGCCAAAATATACTACCCATAATGCACCACTGACCCTTATATAAACAGCCGAGAAAAATAACAGCACTAGTCGCCTGACGATTGCACTAGCATGAAACAGACTGTCGCCTCTAAGTGCTGACTTCCATGTCCACTTTTATATATATATATATATATATATATATATATATATATATATATATATCACAGTAATAAACGTATGAAGCTTGATATTACTAGACATATTAAAAACGGGCGAAGCAACCGGTTTCGCTCCCGCTCATCAGGCTTTCAACGGGAGATTTAATTTGAATTAAAAACACAGAAAATGTACAATAAAAGAAAATGTAGAGGAGGCGGGGAAAAATGATATAAAATATATATATATATATATATTTTTATATCATTTACTCGTGTCGAAAAACCTTCGAATTCTTGGTTTAACAATAGCCAAATCAATCACGAAGGGAAAAAAAGGTTTTCAAAAAGAAAGAGCCAGGAACATGAAAGTCTGTCGAAAATAATCGCACAGATACAGGTTCAAGGGCCAAAGAAAAAACCCCGATACGAGTAAACAACTAACTAAAGAGCTCGATACAAACGTAGAGCAAACCTAGTCAAACTATAGTTTGACTATATATATATATATATATATATATATATATATATATATATATATATATATATATATATATATATTAATAAATATACATATAGATAAAAAATATAGAAAGAGACTTTAGATGCAACCGGAAACACAACCCTAAGAAGGAAAAAGGAATAAACCTGTACTTACTTTCAAAATGTTAGTGAATTCCTTCAATTTCACTGTTAAAATAAAAATAACCAACGCAATCAGTGGTACTGGGTAAAAATATATTTAAGCAGCAAATATTCAACAGAAAAAGATAAATTACATATTTATGTTAAATATATATGTATATATATATATGAACATAACAAAATAAGCAGCATACAATTTTATATTACAAAGAGTTAATCATACCTTGAATCAATTAGCAATATTAATGCAATTATTGGCGAAATCCCTTCGCTAGTAGACATAATTGTAAGCATTATACTACTAATAATCCACTGAATGATGAGATCCTTATGTATAAAATGAATATGGTGTAGTTTTTAATTCAGCTAGTACTTTCAAATGCTTCACGTATTCATCTTCAGGCTGTATTTTTTCCTTTAGAATCAAAACTTTGTAATATATATATATATATATATATATATATATATATATATATATATATATATATATAGATAGATAGATAGATATTAATAAATGTACGTATAGCTAACATATATATATTAATGGATATACATATAGCAAAATATTATTTTATTTTATTTTTTATTTATTATTACATTTTTGCTTTCATTATTTATTTCCTGTCTTATTTTTTATTTGTTCTTCTATTTATTATTTTATTTTATTTCTTTTTTATTTAAATTACAAGTAATAATATGTACCTGATGAGTTGGTAGAACATCAAAACTGATGTCGCACTTCGAACGTAGGTATATATAATTCTTAGATCTATCTAACCACATTGAGCACTGTTTTGTTTTCAACTTAAAGCAAATTTAGTAAATATTTATTTGCTTACCTGTGTATGCACGCTAACGAGCCTATATACTGTTGCTAATATGTAATTATTTGATATACCCACACTTCTTTCTCTCTTCCCTCTCTCTCTCACTTTGTATATATATATATATATATATATATATATATATATATATATATATATATATATATATATATATATATTTATGCAAGACTATGTTGTCTTTAACATTCAATACTACATGTTTAAAAGAAAAGTTGCTGCTAAATTACACATATATATATATGTATATATATATGGTTTAACTTTGCCAGAATAATTCTTAAAATAAGACGAATTTCAAACTGATTTAAAAATGACAATTAGAAAAAAAATCTTAGTTCTTGTCGACGTGTTTCGTCTTCCGATATTATCAAGAATAACAATGAAAACGGAATATTAAATTTTGGATTTGATGTAACTAAGGCAACAAAACATTTTCGCTTCAATTGATTGGCAAGCTGTAAGAATTTTTTTAATTGTCATTTTTAAACCACACACGCACACACACACACACACACACACACACACACACACACACATATATATATATATATATATATATATATATATATATATATACGGTACGTGACAAAATAGAAAGTTGACTTTGGTATTTTGGCCAAGACAAGTGAGTAATAGAATTCGTCGATTACTACAGGTGTGCATATGTACATTATACAAGTCAAAAATGATTTGGTATTTTGTTGGGTAAGAATAATACTAATAACCGCCTTAATTCTTCGTGGCATAGACTAATTCGTCTTTTCCCAAATTTTCCAGCATTCCTTTAATTCGCGAAAAAGATCATCTTCTGTGTTAACTTTCCTATTACAGGCACGCTTGTCCATCATCTCCCAAAGGTTTTCAATTGGGTTATGGTTAGGACTCTGACTAGGCCACTGGAAGATTTGCAATTTACACACGTCCCGCTTCCTCTGGTGATAACGTTTATACTTTAAGGCACCATACTTAGGATCGTTATATTATGGTATTGATGCTGGTTCATGATTCCATTGATTTCTCTGGGGGCGTCCATGATTTTTCGGGAAGGTCTGGGTACGTTTCGGTCTGGCTCCATTGATTTCTATGAACTTTCTGCGGATGCGTCCATTTCTTGCCTCGTCCTACTGTCAGAATTTGCGAGACAATTTTTCTCTCCAGAATCTATCTTACATATCTATAAGTCTACCATTCGTCCATGCTTAGAATATTGTGCCTTCTCGGGCTAACGTTCTCAGCTGACATGAAGTGAAAAGACTATATTAAATCCATTGCTAGGTCAGCTGCTAAGAAAGTTGGTTCACTGTGTCGTGCGAGACAATTTTTCTCTCCAGAATCTATCTTACATATCTATAAGTCTACCATTCGTCCATGCTTAGAATATTGTGTCTTCTCGGGCTAACGTTCTCAGCTGACATGAAGTGAAAAGACTATATTAAATCCACTGCTAGGTCAGCTGCTAAGAAAGTTGGGTCACTGTGTCATGCGAGACAATTTTTCTCTCCATAATCTATCTTACATATCTATAAGTCTACCATTCATCAAGGCTTAGAATATTTTTCCTTCTCGGGCTAACGTTCTCAGCTGACATGAAGTGAAAAGACTATATTAAATCCATTGCTAGGTCAGCTGCTAAGAAAGTTGGTTCACTGTGTCGTGCGAGACAATTTTTCTCTCCAGAATCTATCTTACATATCTATAAGTCTACCATTCGTCCATGCTTAGAATATTGTGTCTTCTCGGGCTAACGTTCTCAGCTGACATGAAGTGAAAAGACTATATTAAATCCACTGCTAGGTCAGCTGCTAAGAAAGTTGGGTCACTGTGTTGTGTGAGACAATTTTTCTCTCCAGAATCTATCTTACATATCTATAAGTCTACCCTTCGTCCATGCTTAGAATATTGTGCTTTCTCGGGCTAACGTTCTCAGCTGACATGAAGTGAAAAGACTATATTAAATCCATTGCTAGGTCAGCTGCTAAGAAAGTTGGTTCACTGTGTCGTGCAAGACAATTTTTCTCTCCAGAATCTATCTTACATATCTATAAGTCTACCATTCGTCCATGCTTAGAATATTGTGCCTTCGAGGGCTAACGTTCTCAGCTAATTTCCTCATCGCATAACAAAGTATTCTATTTACATTATTCAGACTATTGTCTGCAGGATCTATCTATCTATCTATCTATCTATCTATCTATCTATCTATCTATCTATCTAACTAGAACTTTACAATAGTATGTTATAATATCAACTTAAACACCGTACTTCCCCATGTATAATACGCCTTCATCTATAATGCACACACCTAAAATTGTGCTGAGAGTCTGAAAAAAATTCTTCTACTCACACATAATACGCACCCCTTGTTTGGTAATCAAACCCTGTAAATTGTACCTCTCCAATTTCATTACGACCAGTGTTTCCTACTCTTAATATATATATATATAATTAGCATATGTACTGCTTGCCCTGGCTACGCCGTTGATCAAACTATATATCCATTTACTGTAGTCAGATTCGCTTCGTAAATTAAGACCTCAAAGGTCGCATGATACGCGGGTATCTATGGTAATCTATTTTTCTTTTCACTAAGAGTAGATAGGTTCGGTTATCGTCCGGTTCACACTCTTCCACAGAATTTTTAACAGGAGTAGAGGTTTATCTCATCTTTCCTGTTTAGGATTTGACTTCCGGATCTAGAATAAAAGATTTATCCCTGGTTTAAAAACTCTGAAACTTCATTTAATAAGTTTCTATATATGTATGTATCTATTTTTTTAATATAAATTTTATTTCATAACATTTAAATGTATACCCTTCAAAACTTTTGCAAAGTGTGCCCTGATTTGCTCATAGGTATTACGTTATTTAAAAAGGTTGTGAAATACTGTTCTATGTTGTCAGTTTTTCTCACACTTCTCAATTGCGCAACTCTATTCCGACTTCTAGTTTTCCAGTCAGTTAGATTTTCAAAAATTTAAATGCAATGTCAATCGTTATCTTCCGTCTCCTTAATTCTTGTTCTTTTATTGTCCTCTCTCCTTAATAGTGTTTTCTTTTTCTCATATTCTCAGTTTGACCTTCAAAAATTTAAATGCGATGTCAATCATTATCTTCTGTCTTCTTAATTCTTGTTCTTTTATTGTCCTCTCTCCTTAATAGTGTTTTCTTTTTCTCATATTCTCAATTTGATCTTCAAAAATTTAAATGCAATGTCAATCGTTATCTTCTGTCTTCTTAATTCTTGTTCTTTTATTGTCCTCTCTGCTTAATAGTGTTTTCTTTTTCTCATATTCTCAAATTGATCTTCAAAAATTGAAATGCAATGTCAATCGTTATCTTCTGTCTTCTTAATTCTTGTTCTTTTATTGTCCTCTCTCCTTAATAGTGTTTTCTTTTTCTCATATTCTCAGTTTGACCTTCAAAAATTCAAATGCAATGCCAATCGTTATCTTCTGTCTTCTTAATTCTTGTTCTTTTATTGTCCTCTCTCTTTAATAGTGTTTTCTTTTTCTCATATTCTCAATTTGATCTTCAAAAATTTAAATGCAATGTCAATCGTTATCTTCTGTCTTCTTAATTCTTGTTCTATTATTGTCCTCTCACTTTAATTGTAGTTTTTATCGTATTCTCTTACACTCATTCACCCCTTCGTGTCCTAGTGGCTTTATTGCCATTGATCTTCAGAAATTGAAATGCAATGTCAATTGTAATCTTCTTAATTGTCGCTGATTAATATTGGTTTACTTTTTCCCATATCCTTTCACAGTCTGTCACCTCCTTTGTCTTAGTGGCTTTGTTGCCTTACTTGGGGGTGGAATGAATAAAAAAACGATATATTTATGCTTATTTTAAAACGAAACCAACTTTCCTATGCAGGTGCCTTTTGCTCAACTTTCTTAAATTTCCGCTTAACTGCATCTTCGTCGCATTTCTGCTAATAAAAGAGAAAGAAAACAAACAAGGAATCCGACCAGAAGCCAATTTGGTAAACTTTAATCGAAAAAGTAATCAGTATTGTTATCATTCGGCCATTAGACTTCTGGCTGCTTGGTTCAAAAACAAACGAAACAAAAAAAGAGTGAAAGATTTTTTTTTTCTTCCTTTTTTGTCTTTCTAAACTGTTGAAAATAAATTGGACAATCTAAGGTGAGTTCTAAAGCAAGCGGGCTCCATTTAAATTCTGAACGCTTAAGCCCTGATTGTTTGCGTTCCCCCAAGCAAAGTTTAATGGAAAAATTTAAGGAGATTGATTAACTTGGAGTTCTCTCTTTTCTCCTGGAGGCAAGAAAACCGATTCTAATGCCGTAATTTACGCAGATAATTCGCTGCGGTTGTGACCGTAGCATAAGTTAATTACAAACAGCAAACTTCGTAGGACTATATACGTGTTTAAAACTTGCACCAATTTCAACACGAGTTCAAATCAACCAGTTTCTCAATAACTCACCCTCCTTCTCTACATTTACATACCATCATCATCTTTTACTGAGTTAGCGCATATTTTGAATATCTGTGGTCACCAACTGTCCAGTAAGAAACTGACAGCCCGACACCTTTGTCCAGATAAATTATCGTCTAACTGACGCAAAAATGAAAATAACACTAACATCTCATCTTGAAGTACCAAAGAGTAAATTTATTCAATAAAATCGCCATTGGCTTCAACCACGGCCCGCAGACATCTTCAGAATCTCCTGCAAGTCATCTGGACGGACTCCTCGTTAAATGCTGCCATAATCCTTGCTTTCAGTTCATCTTTGGTGTTACAAGGAGTTTCGTTGATCTCTCGCTCAACTGCGCTCCACACATAATAATCAAGGGGGTTGCAATATGGGGAGTTAGGTGTCCAGGTGTAAGGGGTGATGTGGTAGCAGACATTGTCTGACAGCCATGACTGGGTTCTGCTTGTGTGGCATGGTGTAAAGTCCTGTTGCCAGGCATAGGGTCTTCCAGCAGCCACCCTCTTGACCCAGAGCAGCACTACCTCTTGAGGGCACTTGATGTAGGACTCCTTTTGTGCCACTAACAAATCCAGAATTTCTTTTATTACCTGAACGATGAGAGTGGGTTTTCCGAACTGCCATACCTTCGAAAATGAAAGCTACGTTCAGGACATTCTGCTTTGCCCATTGGATACCAAAAAGCGTCAAACACGACCACCCATGTCTTAGTTTCATGATATTAAGAGATGGTCTGGAATTATTGTTGTTCATGATGACGGTAGTCTTTGAGTATAGAATCCAGAGGTTGGCAGTGAATATTTCGAAGACAGTAGGAAAGCGTAGTTCAGGTTAGCAGTGGATATCTCGTTTCAGTAGCAGGGCGTAGTTCTTTCTTCTGTTCTGGTCATCTTTGGTTCTGACAGGTTGGCATTGGACATTCGTAGAGAGTAACCAAAATGGCCGCCGTTATATAAGACGGATTGAATATTTTACGCCTTCTGATTGGTTAACCTTCATTTGGGGGTTGGGGAGATCTATAAAGTGAGTCCAGTCAGTTACATAACGTATCCAAAATAACTCAACAATTATGGTGACTGAAGTTGTAGAAGCAGTAAGAGAGAGAAAAAGATCGAGGAGAAACGTGGCATTTATATACAGGCTGAGTGACAAGTAACTCGCCATTTTAAAATACTAATAATTTATTTATAAATTACAGTTTTTACAAGAAATGGATATGAAAGGAAAGTGAAGTTTAGCATGATGTTTTATTTAAAATTACATATGGGCACCAGATTTCGATACCAGCTTCTCGAACCGCCCAGGAATTGCGTCACCATATTTCACCAAGTTTTCTTGTGGTATGGAAGACATAACTTCTTGTATTCACCCTTCAAGTTCTTCCAAAATCTTGCTCCTTTAACGATCCCCAAAGACAAAAGTCACAGTGTGATAAGTCAGGGTTTTTTGCTGGGCACTCAGGCATAAAATAGATAATCACTTTTCAATCACCCTGTATATATATGAGGACGAAAGGTGTCGGCTTAGGTATGTTTTCCTTTTGTCTGTATTCATATTGTCATTTTAGACATTATATATATATATATATATATATATATATATATATATATATATATATATATATATATATATATATATGAAATCCTGGAGCATGCTTTTTGGTCGGCCATCTTTGTTAATCACCAAAACTCTCAAATTTCTTTTAATCTGCAAAAGAAATTAAATCCATGTGAAAAAGAAGTAAAACAAAAAAAAAAAAAAAGAGTAAACTTCTATCTGTATTAGAAGTCCTTATACCGAAAAATTCAACTTATTTATTGAATGACCCTCGTATATATATATATATATATATATATATATATATAGGGTTATTAAAAAAAGATTTCGAAAATTTAATAAAAGTAAATGCTAATAAACAGAAACACATTCATCCCATTAATTCGCTCCATTAAATTTGACATTTTTAATTCAACCCATTAAAATTAACATTGAATCCATTAAATACCAAGAAGCAGAAACATACACCGACACATTAATTAACCCCATAAAATTTGACATTTTTAAATTCAACCCATTAAATTTAACATTCAACCCATTAAATACTAAGAGGCGGAAACACGTCTAACCCATTACTAGATAGGAAAAGGTTCAAAATTGATTATTTTAAAGTTATTCAACATGTATACACTGAACATGAGCACCATCTGTTGTGCAAACAACCATCAAAATGGTTTTCCACTTCATGATATACTCGAATTAATTGACCTTTGGATATTGACAGCTTTAACAATTCGATGTCTCAAATCTTCAAGAGTAGCAAGCATAGATGGAACAAACACTTTCTTTTTATGTACGATCCCACAGATTAAATTTGCACGGGGTAAGATCTGGTAACCTGGGAGGCCACAGACGAAGAACAAAATCCTCTTTTCCACTATTTATAACAATTTAAGCTTTACACAAAATCTGAAAAAAAAAAACAGCAATAAAAAGAAGTATTTAAACAAGACTGAGACAAATTTTCATTTAATTTAATAACTGTGAATCTTTTCCTATCTAGTAATGTGTAGAATGTTTTCGCCACTTTGCATTTTTTTTATCTAGACTTTATGAATTTAAGAGCAGTACTATACTGTCGACGAGGTTTTATCAAATTACAACTGACTTGGCTAGATGCAACCGTAAGTTCTATGCTAACAGTTTCTTTTCTTGCACTTCTCACTTGTTGGACTCTCTTCCGGCTCCATCGTTTCCTGTCAACTTTAACCCTTTTAGTTCTGTGTTCCTGAACAATTTTAACCCTTCTGCCTGGGCTTCTGAGTAAAAATTCGCAAATAATTGGTATGCAATGTTTCCCAGTAGATATAAACTAATTACAAGTGTTTATCCACCGTTCAACTGGTGGTTGGACATTAAGTCATTTTTCTCTACCACTGCTAAAGCGGTGTTCCGGACTCTTCAAACATTTATATTCAATGTCACTCGTTATATACTGTCTTCTTGATTATTCTTCTATTGTTCTCACTCCTTAGTAATATTTCTCTTTTTTTTTCTTATTCTTTCAAACTCAGTAACCCATTGCGTCTTAGTGGCTTTACTGACTTGCGTGTGGTGAAATGATCAGAAAACAAATTTAAATGCAATGTCAATCGTTATCTACTACCTTTCTGATTACTTTTCTTTTGTTCTCGCTCTTTAATAATCTTTCTCTCTTTTTCTTATTTTTTCTCACTCAGTAACCACTTGTGTCTTTGTGGCTTTATTGCCTTGCATGAGGGCCCCTACACATGACACATATTTAATTAGAAGAACTTTAAGATAGAATATTTTAATCCAATATCCAAGACTTAAAGTTGAATTTGGTTTGATGTAAAATAAAATCCAAAGAAGAATCATTTGGTGTTGTCTTAATAATAGATAGGTGGAACTTGCTTCTTGTTTTTTGATTTCCAATCAGCTTTGAACTTCAAGAATTTAAATTGAATATCAACTCTTCCTAATTGCCTATTCTTTTATTGCATTTTGTCTTTAATAGCGTTTCTTTCTCGCATATTCTCTAACACTCGATTATCCCCTTGCGTCTCAGTGGCTTTATCGCCTTGCATGAGAACTCCTAAAAATGCCACATATACGAGGTTCATTCAATAAATAAGGTGAATTTGTCGGTATAAGGACTTCTAATACAGATAGAAGCTTACTATTTTTTATCTTTATTTTTGTTTTACTTCTTTTTCACATGGATTTAATTTCTTTTGCAAATTAAAAAAAAAACTTTGTGAGTTTTGGCGATTAACAAAGATGGCCGACCAAGAAGCATGCTCCAGGATTGAACAGCGGTCAGTTATCAAGTTTTTGGTTGCTGAAGGGTGTAAACCAGTTGAAATTCATAGGAGAATGTCAACTGTGTATGGTGCCACATGTTTCAGCCCAAAAAATGTCTACAAGTGGGCTAAATTGTCTAAAGAAGGACGGAGCAGTGTTGGGGATGAAGACAGGCCTGGGAGGCCTACAGAAGTGAGGCCTCCTGAGGTGATCGAATCAGTCAATGACCTCATTCAGTCTGACAGAAGGGTGACAGTGGATGACATTGCAAGGACTTTAAGCTTATCTGTCGGGACAAACGCAGGGGTCATCAGTCAGAAGGAGTCATCTTGCATCATGACAACGCAAGGACTCACACAGCAGCCCAAACGGTGCAGACCATCAACGAGCTGGGCTGGGAACTGCTCCCTCATCCCCCTTACAGCCCAAACCTTGCTCCTTCAGACTTTCACCTGTCTGGTCCCTTGAAAGCGGACAC
Organism: Acanthosepion esculentum; assembly: GCA_964036315.1. Taxonomy (NCBI): domain Eukaryota; kingdom Metazoa; phylum Mollusca; class Cephalopoda; order Sepiida; family Sepiidae; genus Acanthosepion; species Acanthosepion esculentum. Next base: position 7,647,005 of record OZ038516.1, on the reverse strand, counting down.
AAGTGGCAGAATTTTAAAAGTGACGATGAAGTCAAAAGTGTTGTGAGCGACTGGCTGAGACATCAGTCCAAAGATTTTTACGCTGAGGGAATACGGAAGATGGGAAATGTGTGTGACAGTGCTGGGAGACTACGTTGAAAAATAATTTTTAAAAAGTAAGCTTCTATCTGTATTAGAAGTCCTTATACCGAAAAATTCAACTTATTTATTGAATGACCCTTGTATAATGAGAATAAATTTAACATAGAATATTTTAATCCAATGAAAAAAGAAATGTTACATTCTCTATCTACAAATTGAAATGCAAAGAATTTTCAAAAGATGACAAATAAAAAGAAAAAAAATATATTACTTTTGATTTCCTAGAGAAAGAATTGTAAAATAATTCCTGTATTTGAGGTCTGGTTTATTAGTTTATTTTACAAGCAGTTCAACTTAATGCTTTGATTTGTTTAATGTGTGATATATTGGAAATGCCAAGATGTAACCGTAAGTTCTATGCTAACAGTTTCTTCTCTTGTACTTTCCTGTCAACTTTAATCTTAAAAAATGTAAATGCAATGTCAATCGCTATCTGCTGTCCTCCTGATTACTCTTCTTTTGTTATCTGTCTATATTTCTGAGATGAGGTATTATGTACATTATTTACATTATTCGGACTATTGTCCTCATCTTTGTCGCCATATTTATTACAACGTTTCGGCCTTTCAGTATCTGTCTATATTTCTGAGATGAGGTATTATGTACATTATTTACATTATTCGGACTATTGTCCTCATCTTTGTCGCCATATTCATTACAACGTTTCGGCCGTTGTACGCTCCGGCCTTCTTCAGGTGGTTGGAATGTCGAACTGAACCCTTTATTTCGCTCGCTGGGGTTGACTTTTCTAGTTCCACGTGTCATGTTTAATGGATGTCAGTTATCATTTATCTCCTGTTAATTTTCCCTCTGAAAATTCTCCACTGCCTTAACCGGGTATTGAACTCACACTCTTTGGGTCCTGTTACCGGATCTAACCAACGACTTTAACCACTGTGCCATGTTTCTTCTTTTGTTCTCGCTCCTTAGTAATGTTTCTGTTTTCTAATTCTTTCCCACCGAGAAATCTCTTGCGTCTTAGTGGCTTTACTCCCTTGCTTGCGGTGAAATCGATTAAAAAAGAAAAAAAAAGATGAACACAAAAGTAATTACTCGGATGAACATTTCGCGTTGGTAAATAGACTTCATGAATTTAAGTGCAGTACTAGATTGGCAACTAGGTCTCATCAATTCACAGTTGAAACGGCAAGACGTAACCGTAAGTTCTATGCTAACAGTTTCTTCTATTACACTTGTCGCCAGTCGAAATGATGGGCTGAAAGCAAATGAGATGAAGATACTTTATTTCTGAATTTAAGATAATAAAAATGACCGAAGAATATATCAATCGAAACGATGGGCTGAAAGCAAATGAGATGTAAGTAATTTATTTCTAAATTTGCGATAATAAAAAGGACCGGAGAATATATCGGTCGAAATAATGGGCTGAAAGCAAATGAGATGTAAGTAATTTATTTCTGAATTTGCGATAATTAAAAGGACCGGAGAATATATCGGTCGAAATGATGGGCTGAAAGCAGATGAGATGTAATTTATTTATTTCTGAATTTGCGATAATAAAAATGACCGAAGAATATATCAATCGAAACGATGGGCTGAAAGCAAATGAGATGTAAGTAATTTATTTCTAAATTTGCGATAATAAAAAGGACCGGAGAATATATCGGTTGAAATGATGGGCTGAAAGCAAAGGAGATCAAAATAACAATACAAAAATATATAGAAAATATTTATTTCTGAATTTAAGATAATAAAAATGACCGGAGATTATGTCGGTCGAAACGATGGACTGAAAGCAAATGAGATGTAAATAATTTATTTCTGGATTTAAGATAATAAAAACGATCGGAGATTATGTCGGTCGAAACGATGGACTGAATGCAAATGAGATGTAAATAATTTATTTCTGGATTTAAGATAATAAAAACGATCGGAGAATATATCGGTCGAAACGTTGGTTTGAAAGCAACAGAGATGAAAACAACAGTAGAAAAATATATAAAAATTTTTTTTTCGTAGAACTTTACACTATGAAGAATATATTAGCCAAATAATTGCGGTCTACGAACAATAGGTGAAGACAGAACTCCGAAAGATTTACGGAATTGTGAAAGCCCTGCCTTTCAGATCTTTAAAAAGCAAACGAGTCTTTCTCTGGTGTCACCGTACATGACACGCCGAATAGCTGTCTGTCGTTTTTAAAAATAAACTTAGATTGGTGTTTACTGATGAGATAGATAAAGTCGTTTTATATTAATTTTAAATGAGATCAATCATTCTTTTTTTTTTTTTTGTATTTGTAGCTGTATCTTTTGAACTGATGTACGTCTCTAGAAGAAAAAAATATTGGCTAAGTTAATCTAAGAATACGTCAGAGAACATGAAACTGATTCATTCATTTTTTATCAGATGCTGTATAACATTTGAATTGCACTGAACTGGTGAAAACCAAGATTAAATTCATGAATATCCATAAAAATCTATCACATCTTCGACATCTCAAAAGACTTAGAAATTAAAAATTATCCTTTAAAGAGTTTATCTAAAAAAATTTTCTCCATTAAATTTTAAAGTTCAACAAAGGAATTATAAAAAGCATTTAGGTTTGTTAATGGATTTCTATTAAATCAAGTAAGATATAAGGATTTTTTTTTTAAAGTTTACAAAAGCTTTATAAATATGGCTACCATTTTTACCACGCCATCTGCTGGAAAGCTGTTTACATTAAACTCCCAACGAAAGAACGATAACTGCTGGAGAAAATAAAAATCAGCTCGTTATTTGAAAGGAGGCATGTCTTCTTACTGCGGTCGAAAAGGTAATTAAGAACAAGGAGTTTTTAATAAAATTATAATCTAAAGTGGGCAAAGTAGACAAAATCAAAAATCTCTTCCATATATCAACGAGGGAAAGGCATCTGTTTATATTTAAATCAATGAAGACTTATCGATTTAAATGAATTCTATTCAGTTCTTTTTTCTTTTCTATTTGTGAATAACTGTGGATTTCTAACTTCTTTTTCACCATCAAACTCCCTCCATATTAAATGATAGTTAAAAGTAAAAAGGCAAAAACTGAAATGATTGATCTGTTTTTTCCTTTTTGTTTTCTTTCATTTTATTCTGTTGTTCATGTCGATTTAAACAGCGGTTTTAATCGTTTCAATTTAACAGCTTTTCGTTAAATGGTCGAAAACGATTGGCTAAAAATAATAAAGAGAGATGATTGGTTAAGAAAGAGAAAAGAAATAATTGGTTGATGCAGAGAAAAGTTATCAGTTTAGATATAAAACAAAACCACAAAAAGAAAATTGTTTTACTTTTTTTTACTAAGGATTTACCAATGTATAAGGCGCATATAATTGCTCTACATCATGATATCTCAACCTTGGCGACATCGCCCACCAGCGGGCGATTTCAGCTGTTGAGTTGGCTTTGAGCAAATGTATAAAAAATGGTGGGCGATTGGAAATTTTGTTGGCTGATATAGGATTTTGAGTATTAAAAAGGTAGAGGGTCATTCAATAAATAAGGTGAATTTTTCGGTATAAGGACTTCTAATACAGATAGAAGCTTACTTTTTTTTTCAACATAGTCTCCCAGCACTGTCACACACTTTTCCCATCTGTGCACAAGCTTCCGTATTCCCTCAGCGTAAAAATCTTTGGACTGATGTCTCAGCCAGTCGCTCACAACACTTTTGACTTCATCGTCACTTTTAAACTTCGTGCCTCTCGTGAACGCTTTCAAGGGACCAAACAGGTGAAAGTCTGAAGGGGCAAGGTCTGGGCTGTAAAGGGGATGAGGGAGCAGTTCCCAGCCCAGCTCGTTGATGGTCTGCATCGTTTGGGCTTCTGTGTGAGGACTTGCGTTGTCATGATGCAAGATGACTCCTTCTGACTGATGACCCTTGTGTTTGTCCCAACAGATATGCTCAAAGACCTTGCAATGTCATCCACTATCAACCTTCTGTCAGACTGAATGAGGTCATTGACTGATTCGATCACCTCAGGAGACCTCACTTCTGTAGGCCTCCCAGGCCTGTCTTCATCCCCAACACTGCTCCGTCCTTCTTTAAACAATTTAGCCCATTTGTAGACATTTGTTTGCCTGAAACATGTGGCACCATACACAGTTGACATTCTCCTATGAATTTCAACTGGTTTGCACCCTTCAGCAACCAAAAACTTGATAACTGACCGCTGTTCAATCCTGGAGCATGCTTCTTGGTCGGTCATCTTTGTTAATCGCGAAAACTCTCAAAGTTTTTTTTTTAATCTGCAAAAGAAATTAAATCCATGTGAAAAAGAAGTAAAACAAAAAAAAAATAAAAAAAGAGTAAGCTTTTATCTGTATTAGAAGTCGTTATACCGAAAAATTCACGTTATTTATTGAATGCCCCTCGTATTTGAATATATGATACCGGAAAATATATTCCAAGGAGATATGAAAAGAACGTGTATTAAAAAGCAAAACACCTAAAAAGAGCATATGTGACTAAATGGGAACAATTGGATCACATTCCAAGATAAGATATAAATATCCCCGCAAACAATATTTTGGTATTTTCTATAGTTTTGAGAAGAGCCATTCAGATTCAATTAGTTCTGCAGATAAAATAATTTTTTCGGATATTCTGTGGATAATGACCCCCACCTCCTATTTTTTGTTGACCATAAAAATTCATATTATACTAAAGTGTATACGGTAAGTGAAAAAGAAAAAAACACAAGACTTATTACAATCTACAAAGGGTAAGAAGTTGTGGAGAGCCATTATCACCCATGTCCCTTCGGTCATGGTAATAGAAGAAGAGTACATATATAAAACAGACCATTCCTGTAAGCCAAGGTTTCCCAAACTTGGCGATATCGCCTACCGGTGGGCGATTTCAACTGTTGGGTGGGCGATGAGCAACGAAACAAAAGATGGTTGGAGATTGGAAATTTTGGATGTCGAATTAGGATTTTGAGTATTAAAAACCTATTTCAAGATATGAGTCCCGAAATAATATTCAAACGCAAGGGCCAGTATTAAAAAACAGAGCACCTAAAAAGGGCATACGTAACTAAATGGAAATAAGTTGGTCACAATCCTAGATAAGATATAAATATCCCCGAAGACAAGGAATATTTTGGGATTTTCTATAGTTTTGAGAAGGGCCATTCAGATACAAATAGTTCTTCAAACAAATAAATAGTCCACTCCTCCTATTTTTTGCTGATCATAAAATCTCATAATATACTCAAGTATATACGGTAAGGAAAAAAGAAAAAAAAAAGAAAAGACTTATTAAAACAAAGGGTAAGAAGTTGTGGAGAGCCATGGTCACCCATGTCCTTTCATATCATGGTACATAGAAGAAGAAAAGTAGATGTATAAAACAGAACATTCCTAGAAAGCCAGGGTTTCCCAACCTTGGCGTTATCGCCCAGCGGTGGGCGATTTCAACTGTTGGGCGGGCGATGTGAAACTGAACAGAAAATGGTGGGCGATTGGAAATTTTGGTGAGTGATATGCAAAGAGCCTATATTAAAAAGCAAAACACCTATAATAGACGCACGAGGCTAATTGGGAATAACTGGATCATATTCCTAGATAAGATATAAATATCCCTGCAGACAAGTAATATTTTGCTATTTTTTCTAGTTTTGAGTTGGGTCATTCACATTCAAATAGTTTTTCCGAAGAAATAAGATTCTTTTTCGAAAAAAGCAAAAAAAGATAAAACTTATTAAAAGCTACAAAGGGTAAGAAGTTGTGGAGAGCCATGATCACCCATATTCCTTCAGGTCATGGTACACAGAAGAAGAATAGTATATGTATAAAAAAGAACATTCCTGCAAGTCTTGGTTTCCCAACATTGGCGATATGGCCCACCGGTGGGCGATTTCAACTGTTGGGTGGGCATCTGAACTGAAATTTGGGGGGGGGGGTGAAGTAGGATTTTGAGTATTAAAAAGTCATTTCAACATATGCAACCCGAAAAAATATTTAAAGGCGATATGCGAAGAACATGAATGGGAATAATTTGGTCACATTCCAGGATAAGATATAAATATTCCCGCAAACAAGGAATATTTTGGTATTTTCTATAGTTTTGAGAAGGTTTATTCAAATTCAAATTATCTGTATGGTGCAACCCCCTGTTTTTTGCTGATCCTAAAACTCAGACTGTACTAAAGTTTATACTTTAAGGAAAAAAGAAAAAGAAAGACAAAAATTATTAAAATCTACAAAGGGTAAGAAGTTGTGGAGGGCAGTGATCACCCATGTCTTGAAGGGACATGTTACATAGAAGAAGTGTACATGTATAAAACAGAACATTCTTGTAAGCCAGACTTTCCCAAACTTGGCGACATCGACCACCAGTGGGCGATTTCATCTGTTGGGCGGGCGATTGGAAATCATGGTGGGCGATATGGGATTTTGAGTATCAAAAAGGTATTTCAAAATATGCCATCCGAAAAAAAATATTAAAATGAAATATGCAAGGAACATGTATTAAAAAAAAAAACACCTCAAAAAAAGATCTGCGAGGCGAAATTGTGATAATTTGGTCACAATCCTAGATAAGATATAAATATCCCCGAAGACAAGGAATATTTTGACATTTTTTTCGAATATAAATCGGATAACGGAAGACCAAGGACAATAAAATATAGGCTGGTTAGCTACTAGTAGTGACTATATTACTTTTACTCTAATTGTACACTTATTATACATTTGCCTTCGGTATGTTTTGTTTTGTGTTGTAAACGAACACTCGTTGCCAGTTTTGACTTATTCGTTGTAGTAGAGACTTTGTAATCGCAGATTACAATTATAGTAACGCCGTTGAACAATACTGGTGTCAAACGACTTCGAATATCACTCGCACTTATACTACTTGCTCGATAATACTCGCTCGAATAGTAATCTGTATAGTGGTCTGAATAGAGAAATAGTATAGGGAATAGAGTAGAGAATAGCGCTCCATATATTAATAGAGGATAGAGTAGAAATGCAGATCCGTATAGTAGAGAGGACAGACTAGGAATAGCGATCAATTAGACACGCTACTTCCTATATATGCGTTTCCTCTATAGTCACGTGGTTTGCTCACTGGCGATCTATGTTCAAACCCAAGTGTCAGCAGCGACAGTTTATTCTTATATAACATTTTGTGAGTATCATATTCCCTAAGCCTTCTTTTCTCATGTCATGCCCTATGAATTTCAACAGTCTCTTTCTGATTCTCTGTGTAAATGTAACCTTTATTTTCGTTTTGCTTAAATCGTCCTCTTTTCTCACATGTTCAGTCCATGGCAGGAACGAGGAAAACGGAAGCACCGTTTTAGCTATTGTCCAAACACGGAAGTACCGTGTCGGCCATATTGTTTATGTGTGTTATGGGAACTTACCCATAATAATAATGGACTATTCCGGACATCATAAATACTGCTCCTCAAGAGGAAGGGCAGAGTCGGTTCAGAGTCAGTCGTTTTTGGACGACTCGGCTAGACGGTCGAACTCTCTTTCTCTGAGCAGAGAGGAACCCGGACGAGGTTCCGCCGAAGGGTAGAGCCTCGTTCGGGGAAGGTTTACGGGATCTACGGGCTATATTTGGCCGAGCCTACGGGCTCGGGAATACCCCACTTTAAACCTGGCCTTATGCTACATCTGTCCTTCGTGGGGAGGACACTAAATACCGTCGGTCAGAGTCAGCAGACAGAGTCGAGTCAGACTATTACTGTAAGACATTGGAAATAATGATACTTGTCGAGACAACATAGTTCACTCTAACCAAATCTGATAGTCATTACTAATACTTCTACTTCTTTGTACATATTTCTGTTTGTAATATATCTGTGTTATTCCATACCTGTGTTCGAGTTATTCTTCATTGCTTCTACCTTGGACCATCACCGTGGTCCAAGGAACTTGGACCATGACAATGTGTGAATAAAAAAAAAGCAGGAGTTACGCATCTACAAAGAGAAATCACCAGACTAAACTGCGTGGTCGATGTTAATACTGTTGGGGCGCAGTCACCTTCACAACCACAATAGACTGATCCTATTATTATAAATAGAAGAGTAGTTCCAGAGACTGTGAGCAGTGTAGTGCAGTGCAGAGTGAGACTTCTGTAGTGATCAGTTACACTTCCGTTTCTCGACCGGAAGATACCGTTGGACTTTATTACTATTACTTATTGTTACTACTAACCTACGTTCGTTCTACTACTAATCTCTCTGACGTAAATACCTCTCTGAATATACCAGTATTTTCCCCTACGACTGTGTTTGTTCGTTATTACCATATACTCACGTGGAAACACTCAACATCTCAACACTGGCGACGAAGGATGTTTTATTGATCTCAATAAATACAAACCCCCTTTCCTGGTTGTGACACCGAACAATCACAATCTGTTGATTCAAGTAAATTAAGCTACGAAGTTATTATATCTGTTTCTCTTTCTGACAAAGCATATCTACAAAATGGTGCCGAAAATAATGGGGCTGATAACAGTTCACAGCAGACAATCTTATGTTCTGGTAAATTGGTCGTACTGAGAACCTTTCAGAACCTCCCTAAGACTATATATCTGAAAACAAATGTTCATCGTAAAAACGGTGGATCCACCGTTATATATATATATATATATATATATATATATATATATATATATATATATATATATATATATATATATATATATATATATATTCTTTTTTTTCTTTTCTTCTTTTTTTTGCTTATAATTTTCGGTGAGTTAACTGATTAAATAGGACAATGTTTGATCCTTACCCCCTCCTTACCGCCTCCTTACCCACTCCTCCTCAATATTAAGTATTGTAATAAAAATAAAATTTAAAATTCACCCTTCCATCTCTAAATTCTACCATGTCCCTCACACTATCCCTCACCACCCTCTATGTTACCTTATATGAGTTTAATAGTGCCCCTCAAAAGTGCAAATTTTAAATTGATTTTTTCACCCTTGAAAGTGAAGTCTGAAGATCCAGAGAAAAATAAAAGCTCTGGTGAAATATATTATAATTAATGGAACCTTTGTATTTCTTTTAAGAAAAAGTTAAATTAAAAATTAAAAAAATTAAATCATTCGCTCTGACTTAACATTGAGCTTTCCGGATTTCATCTACCTTGGGATTAGCCATACGGATTAACAAGTTTATACATATATATATATATATATATATATATATATATATATATATATATATATATATATATATATATATATATATATATATATAGCATAATGTTTGTTAGATATAGTTAAAAAAAAATTTAAACAACATCTAAAAATATTACTACAGTTAGATTTACGTTAGAAATATTAAAACACAGTTGCATTCCATATCACGTAACGTCTGCGTCTAGCGACGGACGCTACTTAATGTAAACAAACTTCTGAAAATAGCCATTTCTGATGAAAGATCGGGGCCGATCTGAAATATCAAATATATATATATATATATATATATAATATAAATAAATACTTTCTCAAAAAACAGTCAATGTTTTTAAATTTACAACTTTTCAGTTGTTTTTTCTATATTATATATACACATATATATTTCTGTCATCCACAGACAGACTGTTTCGCTGTTTCACAGCTCATCCGTGTGGCTAGACGTCCGGTTGCCTCTAGCTAGGATTGAAACCCGACTGAATTTGCGTCAGTCGGGGCTTCTACCACTAAGCCGTCGGCGCCCGGCAGGGATGAAGGTGAATCATAGCGTGTTTATTTTTAGATTTAGATAAACACACAGTGACTGACAGTGACTCAATTCTACCGAAGAGTCTTGCTATATTAGCTTTAATAGTCACTGTTTACAAATGCACCCCTCACACCCACAGAGCTCAACCGAAATTAATTTTTCAGGAGCCAATATATATATATATATATATATATATATATATATATATATATACACACACACCTGGTGTAACAACAAAATTGTCCAAATCGTGTAATAGTCCATCCGACAAAATGTTTAATTTCTAATAAACCACTAAATTAATTCAGTTTCTTTTCCCCTGGTTTTCAGATTAGATTTTTAGTCATTTTGACACCATTTGTCGTAGGAATCACTAAAAAAATCCCTTGGAGTTATTCCGCTAGAAACACAAAATGTTAAATCGTTTTATGTCAGCACCAATATATCTTCCCAACTGAGCGATAGTGAGAGGAAAAAGATCTGTCGGGCCTTCAGTAATGGTACCAACATTCATACTCTGGCTTCCATCTTCAAAGTCCATTCAAGAACCATCAAGAGACCGGTGAATAAGTTTAAAAACAGGGAACAGTAAAGAGGAAAACTGGATCAGGAAGTCACAACAAGAAGAGGGATCATCATTTCAACTTAAAACTAAAGAGATCAATTAGAAAAGATCCAACCCAATCCATAAAACATTTAGCACATGATAGAGGAGTTTCAGCTATGACAGTCCAAAGAGCCGTGAAAAATGACTTAAAAATGAAATCGTACAGTTATTCTTAACACCATTTGTCGTAAAAATCACTGAAAAACCCTTTGAGTAATTCAGCTAGAAGGAGAACAGGTTAAAATCCTTTTGTGTCAGGCCGAGTATCTTCCCAAATGAGCAATGGCGAGAGGAAAACGATCATTCAGGCCTTCAGTAATGGTACCAACCTTCATACTCTGGCTTCCATCTTCAAAGTCCATTGAAGAACCATCAAGAAAACGCTGAATAAATTTTTAAAAAAATGGGAACAGGAGATAGGAAAATTGGATCAGGAGGTCACAACAACAAGAGGCATCATCATTTCAACTTAGAGATAATTACATTTTTTTTTCAAAATAAAATCCAATAGTTTTTTAAAAACCTCAGAGAATTCCAGTAAGATATCTTTAATCATTTCTAAGTTACAACGGTTCAAAGCTTACACAATTTGGACAATTTTGCTGTTACATCCAGTATATGTTTTAAAAATAGGATATCTTATCTCGTTCATGAAAATAGATTTGTTTAAAATATCTGATAATGCATTTCGCCAATTAGGACTTTATCAGATCCGCGAGTGAATGAATGAAATGCGTGTATGTGTACTTGTTTGTATATGCTTAAATAATCAAATCTTTGTACCTTTTTCCCTAAGCTCGCGTTTCTCGTGAGTAAGGAACGAGTGGCTTTTTAAAAAGTCATTAACATTTATTATCTTTAATCTTAGTTCGAGTCGAAAGTTGTTATATATTTTCAAAGCATTCCTGTAACGAATTAATAGCAAATCCTCATCTCCTTATCAGAATGACTCGAAATTTATTTAGCCGTTTCTGAAAATGGATCCAAGCTAAATTCCTCATATAATCCTTCAGAAATAGTAGAAGGTAAAAGATTTGTTTGTTTGTTTTTATCTGTGTATTTTCGGATCGATAGTATGTTTTAAAAATAGATTATATAATCTCGACAAAGTTTTAAATATTTTGACAATTGAAAACGTTCATGAAAATAGATTTGTTTAGAAATATATTCGATAATTCATTTCGTATTTAAGGCTTCATATATCTGAAAACGTTTTATGTGTATTTGCATTAATATTTAAATAATCAAATCTTTGTACTTCTTTCCCTAAGCTAAAGTTTCTCGTGAGTAAAGAAATACACGTAAGTAAACAAGAATAAAACAGAGAAAACCAAATTTGTTCCTCGCTACTCAGAATCAATCGAGGACAAAATATGCGCTTAACGTTCTGCACGTCTATTGTTGCTGCTGCTATATTATTCCAATCCACTACGGGGAATATGTTTGGCCAAAATCCAGCCCTTTGTTTCTGAGATTAGAGATACTTCTCCAGGGCTTAAGCATGAGAGATGGTATATAGACGCCGTGCATTGCCCAGACTACATGGCCCCAGTCTCGGTCGTACTGACAAGATGCCAATAAATGCAGGACATTACATTTGGGGCCGTTTTGGCTGAAGGAGTTGCCGGAACGTTGTCAGTGTTGAAAGCTAACCCCGTTTTTTTTTTCTGTCTGAACTTACTTTCCGTGTTTGTATGTAACTGCAAGGCAGCAGAGGATCAAAATCAATTTTCCTTCCTTCTCCTAGGTATATATTTTACATTATATATACACCCCTGGGTTAAAATCTTAAGACCAGATACAAACGGGTTTAAAAAATATACAATACTGTTACTTTAATCTAAAAACTTAAATTTATTTCTGCAGTTAGTTTACACTGCATCTTCAGATTTGTTTAAATGCACCAAACACAGGAAATCTGAATGATCTGTTATCATTCTCATACATTGAGCTCTCTACTAGGAGGTTTACCAAATGATTACATATATATATATATATATATATATATATATATATATATATATATATATATATATATATATATACTTTAATCGAAATATATTTGCGAAAAATGTACATTTAATTATAAAAAGTAGTTTATCAACAAGTGAACATTTTAAACTCTTAATTGATTAATTTAAACAAACATTGAAAAAGTATTTTTTTGGTTGGTCACACAGATAAGACCATGTGGGAAAAAATTACTGGAGAAAAGTTTTAGAACTATTCTGTGTGTTGATGACTTCAGGTGTGTAAACATCTACTTAGCTCATTTCCATCATTAAATTTCATATTTTAAAATGGCTACGGGTAAAATTTAAACAACGTTCGAGCAGGGCGGGAACTTATTGAACTTCAAAGACCTGGTCTTTCACGACGAGCCATTGCAAATGATATTGTCTGCAGTAGAAATGTCATTGCCAACTTCATTAAAAATCCGGATGCGTATGTTTCTAAAAAATCAAGCCGTCGGCCCAATAAAATCCTGTAGACTCGTCCACAACAACCAGTTTACCCTCTGCTAGGAAATGCACTCTTCCTGCTACGATATTACCAACATAGTACTTACAGATAATCAACAGGCATTCATTGGTTAATCACCGTCAATCTAGCTTGCTGATTGGTCAGTATCGACCAATCAGATCGCTCCCACGCGCACGATCATGTTACGCGCTATTCTTCCCGGAGCCTATCGAGATGGTATAAAAACCCAACGACAACCAATTTCGACCGCTCACACATTGCCAAAATGTAACGCAGTCAGACGTTAAAGAACTTTACGACATCTCACGCAAGTACAATCTCTAAACTCTCACCAACACGCAACATAGACAATTTTCTAACATGCAACAACCTCAATCTCTGAATTGCATTTAATTATAACTCTTTCGTTATGAGTCTAGACACAAATATTTACCTAATCTAAGGGACGCAACTCAGTCCCACTTTTCAGTTCGCATGCACGTAAATTCAATACCTAATAAATTCAATTGTTATGTTTTTAACTCCATGTTCCTTTTTGTATTTCAACATCGCTAATAATTTCCACACCTTTCCTAACAAAATAAATAATTGTGGGGAAGAGTTCTTTCAACACGCAACTTACATCAGCCTTCACAACACTCGCCATCGCTCACAGGGCCCGTTCCCCAACAATCTCACCATATTGAGACAGACGCATTAGGCGAGAAGTTTAGAGCGATTCAAACCTCACATCAAATCAGATAAAAGCGAATACAGATGCTGAATGCAACTCTTGAATAAATCGATGGCATTTAAATAAGAAAGGGTTTAAGAACGTGAAACGGCTGCAGGAGCCTCGCCTTCTTCCTTGCCATAAAACATCCCATTTATAATTTGCTTCTGATTATCAAATTTAGGATTTGAATAAATGGAATAAAGTGTTGTTTTCAGACGAGAAAAAAATCAATCTTGATGGTCCAGACAGTTTTCAATGTTACTGGCATGCAAAAGAGTTCCCTAAATAAATTTTCTCAACATGTCACAGTGGAGATGGATCATTTATGGTCTGGAGTTCATTTTCGTACAATGGAACTCTTGAGTTACATGAGATAAAAGTCGTCAAACAGCTGCTAGTTACATTGACATGGTAAGAAAGGTATTGCTAATTACTGAAGGTCTTCATCATACTTACCTGCTGTAGGGATTCGTCCCTGCGCTGGTGGTATCACGGCTACGACTAGCTTGGACCGGCTCTGGCCTGGACCAGTTATGACAAGCCAAGACCAGATAAGACTAGCTTAGACCAGCTCTGACCAGCTTGGACAAGCTATGACCCGCTAAGACTAGCTTAGACCAGCTCTGACAAGCTATGACCAGCAAAGACCAGCGACCCGAGTGAAAACAGTCGGGTCCCCACGTTAAAACCCGACCCTGTGTCACAACGTGTCTCAGAGGGTGGGGGGTCAAGTAAATGCCTACTGAAGGTCTTCGCCAATGAGGAGTAAACTGGATTTCCATGTTTGACAATGCCTCAATCCACAGTGATCGAAGATCGAAGTTTTTGTTTCTTTTTTTTTATATAGAAAACAGCATTCAGCTTTTGATCAATCCACCGTGCTCTCCCGATTGAAACCCAATCGAGAATGTTTGGAGATGGATAGCAAAGGATGTTTATAAACACAGATTGCAATTTGAAACTGTGGATGCTCTTCGTGCTGCAGTTTATGCATCCAGGGCGAGCATCCCAAGGACTCCCATGCAGAAGTTCATAATGAGTATGCCAAAGAGAATTTCCGAAGTAATTCGCAAAAATGGAGGATATCCTAAATATTAAATAGTCGCTGTGACTTATTTCTTCTGTATTTTCTATTTTTATTTACATAATCTAGATATATAGATAAATGAACAAATTGATTTAGATATGCGGTCATTTTATATATATATTTATTTTATATATATATATATATATATATATATAAGTGAACATAGAAGTCAACACTTAGAGGCGACAGTCCGTTTTATGTTAGATGCAATCGTCAGGCCATCTAGCATGAAAGAGACTGTCGCCTCTAAGTGTTGACTTCTATGTTCACTTTTATATTTACACACGCTCTATCTCTGATATTGAGCACTTTATCCCATAAATATAGCACATTTTAAGACTATATTTCTTCATATATATATATATATATATATATATATATATATGTAATCATTTATACAATGTAAGTTTTTTCTTTTAAATGCATATTGATCTGTATGATGTGTCATTATTTTCATACAGTTTTTAGGAGGTTTTACCTGGATATTCATTTCTTAAGAACTCCTCGGGATTATCCAAATAACCATAATCCTTTATAAATGCTCGATAATTATGCACCAACCCTGTATAAGTGAAAATAATGGATTCGACTGGAATTCGAACTCGGGTCTCAGATTCGTCAATCCAACACGCTATCCATTACTCCACCTTGTCTCATCTACTTTGTTAACAAAACAGCAATTTTTATTAACAAATAACACGCCTACAAAAACGCCTGATAATTATGCACCAACCCTCTATATGTGTGTGTGCGCACGCGCGTCTGTTTTTATATATATTATTAAACATCTCTGTACGTGTTTATATTTTATTTTCTTTTAATGTTTAGTATTTTAATTTTTCGTTAATTGGCATTTGAACAATTCTTATAAAAATTTCGGATCTTATCCTAACGAAGTCCACTGCTACGGGCTTTTCTTAAATCCTTCCAAGCTAAGAATACAGTATTGTTGTTTTGTATTAGTCGCCACTGGCAGAAGGAAAACCTCCATACAATTGTCATTTTTTATCAAATGCTTATAGCATCAACGAATGACGGATTCGAAAAATTGCATTCTTCACTTTAACAAAAGGAAAGAACCAAACAAAAAAGATTTAAAAACAAAAATAATAATATTGTCTTGAAGTGAAATCTGGAAGTTGCTTTTCTTGAATAAAAACAAAACTGACTTTTTTTGTTAGACGAATTTAGCTGGTTGAGTGTTCGTTGCATTTTGAATAAGAAAAACGTTTTTTATTATTACTATTTTTGCTCAGCCAAGGGCAGATAATTTTTTTTTGGTTTCGCAATCACTCTCGCTGAAAAGGCTAGAAATTGAAGAATTTGTTCTTGTTGTTGTATTAAATAAGTACAAACATCTATTTTAATCTTTTCTTTTTTCGCCTAAAACTAGGAAAGAAAGGGTACACAACACTTATCAATAATTTCACAGTAAATTATTTACTTTACCCGAAAGCTAAAAATACAGAAACCGATAAATTCTTCATAGTGTGTCCATAATGGAAAAGTTTCCATGACATGCAATTTTCTGGTGCAAGACCATATTCGCATGCAATTCAAGAAGGAACAGGCTCTTTCTCAACTTCAATTGTTTAATGAAAAAATTTTTTTCAAATAACATGCTATTTTTTTAATTTAATTGTACCCATATATTATTTGCACAATTTATATTCGGACTATTGTCCTGATCTTTGTTGACTTTATCACAAACTTTCCGCCGTTGTTCAATCTAACCTTCCTCATTTGTATACGAACTGAAACTTTTATTTAAACTACATGGAGAGAGTTTTCTCATTCCACTGCCGATATCTAGTGAAATCTCGTCTAGTTCTTATTTTCAGTACAACTGAGTTATTGCTCCACCTGTAGGTTCCGAACAGAACACTTTATTTAATCTACGATGGCAGACTGTTCTCGTTCCACGACCCATGTCACGGAATATCTCGTCTAGTTCTTATTTTTAGTATTGCTCAGTTATTGCCAACTCTATTTCCACTGAATCTAGGTAAACACAGCCCTGTCTAGAGATTGAACTGAACCTTTTATTTAATCTACGGTGGCAGACTGTTCTCGTTCCACTGCCCACGTCTTCGGATATCTCGTCTGGTTCTTATTTTTAGTACTGCTGAGTTATTGCCAACTCTATTTCCACTGAATCGAAGTAAACACTGCCCTTGTCTAGAGATTGAACTGAACATTTTATTTAATCTACGATGGCAGACTGTTCTCGTTCCATTGCCCATGTCTCGGCATATCTCGTCTGGTTCTTAATTTTAGTACTGCTCAGTTATTGCCAACTCTATTTCCACTGAATCGAAGTAAACACTGCCCGTGTCTAGAGATTGAACTGAACCTTTTATTTAATCTACGGTGGCAGACTGTTCTCGTTCCACTGCCCATGTCTCGGCATATCTCGTCTAGTTCTTATTATTAGTACTGCTCAGTTATGGCCAACTCTATTTCCACTGAATCGAAGTAAACACTGCCCTGTCTAGAGATTGAACTGAACCTTTTATTTAATCTACGGTGGCAGACTGTTCTCGTTCCACTGCCCATGTCTCGGGATATCTCGTCTAGTTCTTATTTTTAGTACTGCTCACTTATTGCCAACTCTATTTCCACTGAATCGAAGTAAACACTGCCCTTGTCTAGAGATTGAACTGAACCTTTTATTTAATCTACGGTGGCAGACTGTTCTCGTTCCACAGCCCATGTCTCGGGATATCTCGTCTAGTTCTTATTTTTAGTACTGCTCAGTTATTGCAAACTCTATTCCGACTGAATCGAAGTAAACGCTGCCCTTGTCTAGAGATTGAACTGAACCTTTTATTTAATCTACGGTGGCAGACTGTTCTCGTTCCACTGCCCATGTCTCGGGATATCTCGTCTAGTTCTTGTTTTAATACTGCTCACTTATTGCCAACTCTATTTCCACTGAATCGAAGTATACACTGCCCTGTCTAGAGATTGAACTGAACCTTTTATTTAATCTACGGTGGCAGACTCTTCTCGTTCCACTGCCCATGTCTCGGGATATCTCGTCTAGTTCTTATTTTTAGTACTGCTCAGTTATTGCCAACTCTATTTCCACGGAATCGAAGTAAACACTGCCCTTGTCTAGAGATTGAACTGAACCTTTTATTTAATCTACGGTGGCAGACTGTTCTCGTTCCACTGCCCATGTCTCGGGATATCTCGTCTAGTTCTTATTTTTAGTACTGCTCAGTTATTGCCAACTCTATTTCCACTGAATCGAAGTAAACACTGCACTGTCTAGAGATTGAACTGAACCTTTTATTTAATCTGCGGTGGCAAACTGTTCTCGTTCCACTGCCCATGTCTCGGGATGTCTCGTCTAGTTCTTATTTTTAGTTCTGCTCAGTTATTGCCAACTCTATTTCCACTGAATCGAAGTAAACACTGGCCTGTCTAGAGATTGAACTGAACCTTTTATTTAATCTATGGTGACAGACTGTACTCGTTCCACTGCCCATGTCTCGGGATATCTCGTCTAGTTCTTATTTTTAGTACTTCTCAGTTATTGCCAACTCTATTTTCACTGAATCGAAGTAAACACTGCCCTGTCTAGAGATTGAACTGAACCTTTTATTTAATCTACGGTGGCAGACTGTTCTTGTTCCACTGCCCATGTCTCGGGATATCTCGTCTAGTTCTTATTTTTAGTACTGCTCAGTTATTGCCAAATCTATTTCCACTGAATAGAAGTAAACACTGCCCTTGTCTAGAGATTGAACTGAACCTTTTATTTAATCTACGGTGGCAGACTGTACTCGTTCCACTGCCCATGTCTCGGGATATCTCGTCTAGTTCTTATTTTTAGTACTGCTCAGTTATTGCCAACTCTATTTTCACTGAATCGACGTAAACACTGCCCTGTCTAGAGATTGAACTGAACCTTTTATTTAATCTACGGTGGCAGACTGTTCTCGTTCCACTGCCCATGTCTCGGGATATCTCGTCTAGTTCTTATTTTTAGTACTGCTCAGTTATTGCCAACTCTATTTCCACTGAATCGAAGTAAACACTGGCCTTGTCTAGAGATTGAACTGAACCCTTTATTTAATCTACGGTGGCAGACTGTTCTCATTCCACTGCCCATGTCTCGGGATATCTCGTCTAGTTCTTATTTTTAGTACTGCTCACTTATTGCCAACTCTATTTTCACTGAATCGAAGTAAACACTGCCCTGTCTAGAGATTGAACTGAACCTTTTATTTAATCTACGGTGGCAGACTTTTCTCGTTCCACTGCCCATGTCTCGGGATATCTCGTCTAGTTCTTATTTTTAGTACTGCTCAGTTATTGCAAACTCTATTCCGACTGAATCGAAGTAAACGCTACCCTTGCCTAGAGATTGAACTGAACCTTTTATTTAATCTACGGTGGCAGACTGTTCTCGTTCCACTGCCCATATCTCGGGATATCTCGTCTAGTTCTTATTTTTAGTACTGCTCAGTTATTGCCAACTCTATTTCCACTGAATCGAAGTAAACACTGCCCTTGTCTAGAGATTGAACTGAACCCTTTATTTAATCTACGGTGGCAGACTGTTCTCGTTCCACTGCCCATGTCTCGGGATATCTCGTCTAGTTCTTATTTTTAGTACTGCTCACTTATTGCCAACTCTATTTTCACTGAATCGAAGTAAACACTGCCCTGTCTAGAGATTGAACTGAACCTTTTATTTAATCTACGGTGGCAGACTGTTCTCGTTCCACTGCCCATGTCTCGGGATATCTCGTCTAGTTCTTATTTTTAGTACTGCTCACTTATTGCCAACTCTATTTCCACTGAATCGAAGTAAACACTGCCCTTGTCTAGAGATTGAACTGAACCTTTTATTTAATCTACGGTGGCAGACTGTTCTCGTTCCACAGCCCATGTCTCGGGATATCTCGTCTAGTTCTTATTTTTAGTACTGCTCAGTTATTGCAAACTCTATTCCGACTGAATCGAAGTAAACGCTGCCCTTGTCTAGAGATTGAACTGAACCTTTTATTTAATCTACGGTGGCAGACTGTTCTCGTTCCACTGCCCATGTCTCGGGATATCTCGTCTAGTTCTTGTTTTAATACTGCTCACTTATTGCCAACTCTATTTCCACTGAATCGAAGTAAACACTGCCCTGTCTAGAGATTGAACTGAACCTTTTATTTAATCTACGGTGGCAGACTCTTCTCGTTCCACTGCCCATGTCTCGGGATATCTCGTCTAGTTCTTATTTTTAGTACTGCTCAGTTATTGCCAACTCTATTTCCACGGAATCGAAGTAAACACTGCCCTTGTCTAGAGATTGAACTGAACCTTTTATTTAATCTACGGTGGCAGACTGTTCTCGTTCCACTGCCCATGTCTCGGGATATCTCGTCTAGTTCTTATTTTTAGTACTGCTCAGTTATTGCCAACTCTATTTCCACTGAATCGAAGTAAACACTGCACTGTCTAGAGATTGAACTGAACCTTTTATTTAATCTACGGTGGCAGACTCTCCTCGTTCCATTGCCCATGTCTCGGGATATCTCGTCTAGTTCTTATTTTTAGTTCTGCTCAGTTATTGCCAACTCTATTTCCACTGAATCGAAGTAAACACTGGCCTGTCTAGAGATTGAACTGAACCTTTTATTTAATCTATGGTGGCAGACTGTACTCGTTCCACTGCCCATGTCTCGGGATATCTCGTCTAGTTCTTATTTTTAGTACTTCTCAGTTATTGCCAACTCTATTTCCACTGAATCGAAGTAAACACTGCCCTTGTCTAGAGATTGAATAGAAGCTTACATTTAATCTACGGTGGCAGACTGTTCTCGTTCCACTGCCCATGTCTCGGGATATCTCGTCTAGTTCTTATTTTTAGTACTGCTCAGTTATTGCCAACTCTATTCCCACTGAATCGAAGTAAACACTGCCCTTGTCTAGAGATTGAACTGCACCATTTATTTAATCTACGGTGGCAGACTTTTCTTGTTCCACTGCCCATGTCTCGGGATATCTCATCAAGTTCTTATTTTTAGTACTGCTCTATTATTGCCAACTCTATTTCCACCGAATCGAAGTAAACACTGCCCTTGTCTAGAGATTGAATTGAAGCTTTTATTTAATCTACGGTGGCAGACTGTTCTCGTTCCACTGCCCATGTCGTCGGATATCTCGTCTAGTTCTTATTTTTAGTACTGCTCACTTATTGCCAACTCTATTTCCACTGAATCGAAGTAAACATTGTCCTTGTCTAGAGATTGAACTGAACCTTTTATTTAATCTACCGTGGCAGACTGTTCTCGTTCCACTGCCCATGTCTCGGGATATCTCATCAAGTTATTATTTTTAGTACTGCTCAGTTATTGCCAACTCTATTTTCACTGAATCGAAGTAAACACTGCCCTGTCTAGAGATTGAACTGAACCTTTTATTTAATCTACGGTGGCAGACAGTTCTTGTTCCACTGCCCATGTCTCGGGATATCTCATCAAGTTCTTATTTTTAGTACTGCTCAGTTATTTCCAACTCTATTTCCACCGAATCGAAGTAAACACTGCCCTTGTCTAGAGATTGAATTGAAGCTTTTATTTAATCTACGGTGACAGACTGTTCTCGTTCCACTGCCCATGTCTCGGGATATCTCGTCTAGTTCTTATTTTTAGTACTGCTCAGTTATTGCCAACTCTATTCCCACTGAATCGAAGTAAACACTGCCCTTGTCTAGAGATTGAACTGAACCTTTTATTTAATCTACGGTGGCAGACTGTTCTTGTTCCAATGCCCATGTCTCGGGATATCTCATCAAGTTCTTATTTTTAGTACTGTTCAGTTATTGCCAACTCTATTTCCACCGAATCGAAGTAAAAACTGCCCTTGTCTAGAGATTGAATTGAAGCTTTTATTTAATCTACGGTGGCAGACTGTTCTCGTTCCACTGCCCATGTCTCGGGATATCTCGTCTAGTTCTTATTTTTAGTACTGCTCAGTTATTGCCAACTCTATTTCCACTGAATCGAAGTAAACACTGCCCTTGTCTAGAGATTGAACTGAACCTTTTATTTAATCTACGGTGGCAGACTGTTCTCGTTCCACTGCCCATGTCTCGGGATATCTCGTCTAGTTCTTAATTTTAGTACTGCTCAGTTATTGCCAACTCTATTTCCACTGAATCGAAGTAAACACTGCCCTTGTCTAGAGATTGAACTGAACCTCTTATTTAATCTACGGTGGCAGACTGTTCTCGTTCCACTGCCCATGTCTCGGGATATCTCGTCTAGTTCTTATTTTTAGTACTGCTCACTTATTGCCAACTCTATTTCCACTGAATCGAAGTAAACACTGCCCTTGTCTAGAGATTGAACTGAACCTTTTATTTAATCTACGGTGGCAGACTGTTCTCGTTCCACTGCCCATGTCTCGGGATATCTCGTCTAGTTCTTATTTTTAGTACTGCTCACTTATTGCCAACTCTATTTCCACTGAATCGAAGTAAACACAGCCCTGTCTAGAGATTGAACTGAACCTTTTATTTAATCTACGGTGGCAGATTGTTCTCGTTCCACTGCCCATGTCTCGGGATATCTCGTCTAGTTGTTATATTTAGTACTGCTCAGTTATTGCCAACTCTATTTCCACTGAATCGAAGTAAACGATGCCCTTGTCTAGAGATTGAACTGAACCTTTTATTTAATCTACGGTGGCAGACTGTTCTCGTTCCACTGCCCATGTCTCGGGATATCTCGTCTAGTTCTTATTTTTAGTACTGCTCAGTTATTGCCAACTCTATTTTCACTGAATCGAAGTAAACACAGCCCTGTCTAGAGATTGAACTGAACCTCTTATTTAATCTACGGTGGCAGACTGTTCTCGTTCCACTGCCCATGTCTCGGGATATCTCGTCTAGTTCTTATTTTTAGTACTGCTCACTTATTGCCAACTCTATTTCCACTGAATCGAAGTAAACACTGCCCTTGTCTAGAGATTGAACTGAACCTTTTATTTAATCTACGGTGGCAGACTGTTCTCGTTCCACTGCCCATGTCTCGGGATATCTCGTCTAGTTTTTATTTTTAGTACTGCTCAGTTATTGCCAACTCTATTTCCACTGAATCGAAGTAAACACTGCCCTGTCTAGAGATTGAACTGAACCTTTTATTTAATCTACGGTGGCAGACTGTCCTCGTTCCATTGCCCATGTCTCGGGATATCTCGTCTAGTTCTTATTTTTAGTACTGCTCACTTATTGCCAACTCTATTTCCACTGAATCGACGTAAACACAGCCCTGTCTAGAGATTGAACTGAACCTTTTATTTAATCTACGGTGGCAGACTGTTCTCGTTCCACTGCCCATGTCTCGGGATATCTCATCAAGTTCTTATTTTTAGTACTGCTCAGTTATTGCCAACTCTATTTCCACCGAATCGAAGTAAACACTGCCCTTGTCTAGAGATTGAATAGAAGCTTACATTTAATCTACGGTGGCAGACTGTTCTCGTTCCACTGCCCATGTCTCGGGATATCTCGTCTAGTTCTTATTTTTAGTACTGCTCAGTTATTGCCAACTCTATTCCCACTGAATCGAAGTAAACACTGCCCTTGTCTAGAGATTGAACTGAACCATTTATTTAATCTACGGTGGCAGACTTTTCTTGTTCCACTGCCCATGTCTCGGGATATCTCATCAAGTTCTTATTTTTAGTACTGCTCTATTATTGCCAACTCTATTTCCACCGAATCGAAGTAAACACTGCCCTTGTCTAGAGATTGAATTGAAGCTTTTATTTAATCTACGGTGGCAGACTGTTCTCGTTCCACTGCCCATGTCGTCGGATATCTCGTCTAGTTCTTATTTTTAGTACTGCTCACGTATTGCCAACTCTATTTCCACTGAATCGAAGTAAACATTGTCCTTGTCTAGAGATTGAACTGAACCTTTTATTTAATCTACCGTGGCAGACTGTTCTCGTTCCACTGCCCATGTCTCGGGATATCTCATCAAGTTATTATTTTTAGTACTGCTCAGTTATTGCCAACTCTATTTTCACTGAATCGAAGTAAACACTGCCCTGTCTAGAGATTGAACTGAACCTTTTATTTAATCTACGGTGGCAGACAGTTCTTGTTCCACTGCCCATGTCTCGGGATATCTCATCAAGTTCTTATTTTTAGTACTGCTCAGTTATTTCCAACTCTATTTCCACCGAATCGAAGTAAACACTGCCCTTGTCTAGAGATTGAATTGAAGCTTTTATTTAATCTACGGTGACAGACTGTTCTCGTTCCACTGCCCATGTCTCGGGATATCTCGTCTAGTTCTTATTTTTAGTACTGCTCAGTTATTGCCAACTCTATTCCCACTGAATCGAAGTAAACACTGCCCTTGTCTAGAGATTGAACTGAACCTTTTATTTAATCTACGGTGGCAGACTGTTCTTGTTCCAATGCCCATGTCTCGGGATATCTCATCAAGTTCTTATTTTTAGTACTGTTCAGTTATTGCCAACTCTATTTCCACCGAATCGAAGTAAAAACTGCCCTTGTCTAGAGATTGAATTGAAGCTTTTATTTAATCTACGGTGGCAGACTGTTCTCGTTCCACTGCCCATGTCTCGGGATATCTCGTCTAGTTCTTATTTTTAGTACTGCTCAGTTATTGCCAACTCTATTTCCACTGAATCGAAGTAAACACTGCCCTTGTCTAGAGATTGAACTGAACCTTTTATTTAATCTACCGTGGCAGACTGTTTTCGTTCCACTGCCCATGTCTCGGGATATCTCATCAAGTTCTTATTTTTAGTACTGCTCAGTTATTGCCAACTCTATTTTCACTGAATCGAAGTAACCACTGCCCTGTGTAGAGATTGAATTGAACCTTTTATTTAATCTACGGTGGCAGACTGTTCTTGTTCCACTGCCCATGTCTCGGTATATCTCGTCTAGTTCTTATTTTTAGTACTGCTCAGTTATTGCCAACTCTATTTTCACTTAATCGAAGTAAACACTGCCCTGTCTAGAGATTGAACTGAACCTTTTATTTAATCTACGGTGGCAGACTGTTCTTTTTCCGCTGGCCATGTCTCGGGATATCTCGTCTAGTTTTTATTTTTAGTACTGCTCAGTTATTGCCAACTCTATTTCCACTGAATCGAAGTAAACACTGCCCTGTCTATAGATTGAACTGAACCTTTTATTTAATCTACGGTGGCAGACTGTCCTCGTTCCATTGCCCATGTCTCGTGATATCTCGTCTAGTTCTTATTTTTAGTAGTGCTCACTTATTGCCAACTCTATTTCCACTGAATCGAAGTAAACACAGCCCTGTCTAGAGATTGAACTGAACCTTTTATTTAATCTACGGTGGCAGACTGTTCTCGTTCCATTGCCCATGTCTCGGGATATCTCGTCTAGTTCTTATTTTTAGTACTGCTCACTTATTGCCAACTCTATTTCCACTGAATCGAAGTAAACACAGCCCTGTCTAGAGATTGAACTGAACCTTTTATTTAATCTACGGTGGCAGACTTTTCTTGTTCCACTGCCCATGTCTCGGGATATCTCATCAAGTTCTTATTTTTAGTACTGCTCTATTATTGCCAACTCTATTTCCACCGAATCGAAGTAAACACTGCCCTTGTCTAGAGATTGAACTGAACCTTTTATTTAATCTACCGTGGCAGACTGTTCTCGTTCCACTGCCCATGTCTCGGGATATCTCATCAAGTTATTATTTTTAGTACTGCTCAGTTATTGCCAACTCTATTTTCACTGAATCGAAGTAAACACTGCCCTGTCTAGAGATTGAACTGAACCTTTTATTTAATCTACGGTGGCAGACAGTTCTTGTTCCACTGCCCATGTCTCGGGATATCTCATCAAGTTCTTATTTTTAGTACTGCTCAGTTATTTCCAACTCTATTTCCACCGAATCGAAGTAAACACTGCCCTTGTCTAGAGATTGAATTGAAGCTTTTATTTAATCTACGGTGACAGACTGTTCTCGTTCCACTGCCCATGTCTCGGGATATCTCGTCTAGTTCTTATTTTTAGTACTGCTCAGTTATTGCCAACTCTATTCCCACTGAATCGAAGTAAACACTGCCCTTGTCTAGAGATTGAACTGAACCTTTTATTTAATCTACGGTGGCAGACTGTTCTTGTTCCAATGCCCATGTCTCGGGATATCTCATCAAGTTCTTATTTTTAGTACTGTTCAGTTATTGCCAACTCTATTTCCACCGAATCGAAGTAAAAACTGCCCTTGTCTAGAGATTGAATTGAAGCTTTTATTTAATCTACGGTGGCAGACTGTTCTCGTTCCACTGCCCATGTCTCGGGATATCTCGTCTAGTTCTTATTTTTAGTACTGCTCAGTTATTGCCAACTCTATTTCCACTGAATCGAAGTAAACACTGCCCTTGTCTAGAGATTGAACTGAACCTTTTATTTAATCTACCGTGGCAGACTGTTTTCGTTCCACTGCCCATGTCTCGGGATATCTCATCAAGTTCTTATTTTTAGTACTGCTCAGTTATTGCCAACTCTATTTTCACTGAATCGAAGTAACCACTGCCCTGTGTAGAGATTGAATTGAACCTTTTATTTAATCTACGGTGGCAGACTGTTCTTGTTCCACTGCCCATGTCTCGGTATATCTCGTCTAGTTCTTATTTTTAGTACTGCTCAGTTATTGCCAACTCTATTTTCACTTAATCGAAGTAAACACTGCCCTGTCTAGAGATTGAACTTAACCTTTTATTTAATCTACGGTGGCAGACTGTTCTTTTTCCGCTGGCCATGTCTCGGGATATCTCGTCTAGTTTTTATTTTTAGTACTGCTCAGTTATTGCCAACTCTATTTCCACTGAATCGAAGTAAACACTGCCCTGTCTATAGATTGAACTGAACCTTTTATTTAATCTACGGTGGCAGACTGTCCTCGTTCCATTGCCCATGTCTCGTGATATCTCGTCTAGTTCTTATTTTTAGTAGTGCTCACTTATTGCCAACTCTATTTCCACTGAATCGAAGTAAACACAGCCCTGTCTAGAGATTGAACTGAACCTTTTATTTAATCTACGGTGGCAGACTGTTCTCGTTCCATTGCCCATGTCTCGGGATATCTCGTCTAGTTCTTATTTTTAGTACTGCTCACTTATTGCCAACTCTATTTCCACTGAATCGAAGTAAACACAGCCCTGTCTAGAGATTGAACTGAACCTTTTATTTAATCTACGGTGGCAGACTTTTCTTGTTCCACTGCCCATGTCTCGGGATATCTCATCAAGTTCTTATTTTTAGTACTGCTCTATTATTGCCAACTCTATTTCCACCGAATCGAAGTAAACACTGCCCTTGTCTAGAGATTGAATTGAAGCTTTTATTTAATCTACGGTGGCAGACTGTTCTCGTTCCACTGCCCATGTCGTCGGATATCTCGTCTAGTTCTTATTTTTAGTACTGCTCACTTATTGCCAACTCTATTTCCACTGAATCGAAGTAAACATTGTCCTTGTCTAGAGATTGAACTGAACCTTTTATTTAATCTACCGTGGCAGACTGTTCTCGTTCCACTGCCCATGTCTCGGGATATCTCATCAAGTTATTATTTTTAGTACTGCTCAGTTATTGCCAACTCTATTTTCACTGAATCGAAGTAAACACTGCCCTGTCTAGAGATTGAACTGAACCTTTTATTTAATCTACGGTGGCAGACAGTTCTTGTTCCACTGCCCATGTCTCGGGATATCTCATCAAGTTCTTATTTTTAGTACTGCTCAGTTATTTCCAACTCTATTTCCACCGAATCGAAGTAAACACTGCCCTTGTCTAGAGATTGAATTGAAGCTTTTATTTAATCTACGGTGACAGACTGTTCTCGTTCCACTGCCCATGTCTCGGGATATCTCGTCTAGTTCTTATTTTTAGTACTGCTCAGTTATTGCCAACTCTATTCCCACTGAATCGAAGTAAACACTGCCCTTGTCTAGAGATTGAACTGAACCTTTTATTTAATCTACGGTGGCAGACTGTTCTTGTTCCAATGCCCATGTCTCGGGATATCTCATCAAGTTCTTATTTTTAGTACTGTTCAGTTATTGCCAACTCTATTTCCACCGAATCGAAGTAAAAACTGCCCTTGTCTAGAGATTGAATTGAAGCTTTTATTTAATCTACGGTGGCAGACTGTTCTCGTTCCACTGCCCATGTCTCGGGATATCTCGTCTAGTTCTTATTTTTAGTACTGCTCAGTTATTGCCAACTCTATTTCCACTGAATCGAAGTAAACACTGCCCTTGTCTAGAGATTGAACTGAACCTTTTATTTAATCTACCGTGGCAGACTGTTTTCGTTCCACTGCCCATGTCTCGGGATATCTCATCAAGTTCTTATTTTTAGTACTGCTCAGTTATTGCCAACTCTATTTTCACTGAATCGAAGTAACCACTGCCCTGTGTAGAGATTGAATTGAACCTTTTATTTAATCTACGGTGGCAGACTGTTCTTGTTCCACTGCCCATGTCTCGGTATATCTCGTCTAGTTCTTATTTTTAGTACTGCTCAGTTATTGCCAACTCTATTTTCACTTAATCGAAGTAAACACTGCCCTGTCTAGAGATTGAACTGAACCTTTTATTTAATCTACGGTGGCAGACTGTTCTTTTTCCGCTGGCCATGTCTCGGGATATCTCGTCTAGTTTTTATTTTTAGTACTGCTCAGTTATTGCCAACTCTATTTCCACTGAATCGAAGTAAACACTGCCCTGTCTATAGATTGAACTGAACCTTTTATTTAATCTACGGTGGCAGACTGTCCTCGTTCCATTGCCCATGTCTCGTGATATCTCGTCTAGTTCTTATTTTTAGTAGTGCTCACTTATTGCCAACTCTATTTCCACTGAATCGAAGTAAACACAGCCCTGTCTAGAGATTGAACTGAACCTTTTATTTAATCTACGGTGGCAGACTGTTCTCGTTCCACTGCCCATGTCTCGGGATATCTCATCAAGTTCTTATTTTTAGTACTGCTCAGTTATTGCCAACTCTATTTTCACTGAATCGAAGTAAACACAGCCCTGTCTAGAGATTGAACTGAACCTTTTATTTAATCTACGGTGGCAGACTGTTCTCGTTCCACTGCCCATGTCTCGGGATATCTCATCAAGTTCTTATTTTTAGTACTGCTCAGTTATTGCCAACTCTATTTCCACCGAATCGAAGTAAAAACTGCCCTTGTCTAGAGATTGAATTGAAGCTTTTATTTAATCTACGGTGGCAGACTGTTCTCGTTCCACTGCCCATGTCTCGGGATATCTCGTCTAGTTCTTATTTTTAGTACTGCTCACTTATTGCCAACTCTATTTCCACTGAATCGAAGTAAACACAGC
Source organism: Acanthosepion esculentum (assembly GCA_964036315.1). NCBI lineage: Eukaryota > Metazoa > Mollusca > Cephalopoda > Sepiida > Sepiidae > Acanthosepion > Acanthosepion esculentum. Next base: position 7,617,898 of record OZ038516.1, on the reverse strand, counting down.
CCTGTCTAGAGATTGAACTGAACCTTTTATTTAATCTACGGTGGCAGACTGTTCTCTTTCCACTGCCCATGTCTCGGGATATCTCATCAAGTTCTTATTTTTAGTACTGCTCAGTTATTGCCAACTCTATTTTCACTGAATCGAAGTAAACACTGCCCTGTCTAGAGATTGAACTGAACCTTTTATTTAATCTACGGTGGCAGAGAGTTCTTATTCCACTGCCCATGTCTCGGGATATCTCATCAAGTTCTTATTTTTAGTACTGCTCAGTTATTGCCAATTCTATTTCCACCGAATCGAAGTAAACACTGCCCTTGTCTAGAGATTGAATTGAAGCTTTTATTTAATCTACGGTGGCAGACTGTTCTCGTTCCACTGCCCATGTCTCGGGATATCTCGTCTAGTTCTTATTTTTAGTACTGCTCAGTTATTGCCAACTCTATTCCCACTGAATCGAAGTAAACACAGCCCTGTCTAGAGATTGAACTGAACCTTTTATTTAATCTACGGTGGCAGACTGTTCTCGTTCCACTGCCCATGTCTCGGGATATCTCATCAAGTTCTTATTTTTAGTACTGCTCAGTTATTGTCAACTCTATTTCCACCGAATCGAAGTAAAAACTGCCCTTGTCTAGAGATTGAATTGAAGCTTTTATTTAATCTACGGTGGCAGACTGTTCTCGTTCCACTGCCCATGTCTCGGGATATCTCGTCTAGTTCTTATTTTTAGTACTGCTCACTTATTGCCAACTCTATTTCCACTGAATCGAAGTAAACACAGCCCTGTCTAGAGATTGAACTGAACCTTTTATTTAATCTACGGTGGCAGACTGTTCTCGTTCCACTGCCCATGTCTCGGGATATCTCATCAAGTTCTTATTTTTAGTACTGCTCAGTTATTGCCAACTCTATTTTCACTGAATCGAAGTAACCACTGCCCTGTGTAGAGATTGAACTGAACATTTTATTTAATCTCCCGTGGCAGACTGTTCTTGTTCCACTGCCCATGTCTCGGTATATCTCGTCTAGTTCTTATTTTTAGTACTGCTCAGTTATTGCCAACTCTATTTTCACTGAATCGAAGTAAACACTGCCCTGTCTAGAGATTGAACTGAACCTTTTATTTAATCTACGGTGTCAGACTGTTCTTGTTCCACTGCCCATGTCTCGGTATATCTCGTCTAGTTCTTATTTTTAGTACTGCTCAGTTATTGCCAACTCTATTGCCACTGAATCGAAGTAACCACTGCCCTGTCTAGCGATTGAACTGAACCTTTTATTTAATCTACGGTGGCAGACTGTTCTCGTTCCACTGCCCATGTCTCGGGATATCTCATCAAGTTCTTATTTTTAGTACTGCTCAGTTATTGCCAACTCTATTTTCACTGAATCGAAGTAAACACTGCCCTGTCTAGAGATTGAACTGAACCTTTTATTTAATCTACGGTGGCAGACTGTTCTTGTTCCACTGCCCATGTCTCGGGATATCTCATCAAGTTCTTATTTTTAGTACTGCTCAGTTATTGCCAACTCTATTTTCACTGAATCGAAGTAACCACTGCCCTGTCTAGAGATTGAACTGAACCTTTTATTTAATCTACGGTGGCAGACTGTTCTTGTTCCACTGCCCATGTCTCGGTATATCTCGTCTAGTTCTTATTTTTAGTACTGCTCAGTTATTGCCAACTCTATTTCCACTGAATCGAAGTAACCACTGCCCTGTCTAGAGATTGAACTGAACCTTTTATTTAATCTACGGTGGCAGACTGTTCTTGTTCCACTGCCCATGTCTCGGGATATCTCATCAAGTTCTTATTTTTAGTACTGCTCAGTTATTGCCAACTCTATTTTCACTGAATCGAAGTAACCACTGCCCTGTCTAGAGATTGAACTGAACCTTTTATTTAATCTACGGTGGCAGACTGTTCTTGTTCCACTGCCCAAGTCTCGGTATATCTCGTCTAGTTCTTATTTTTAGTACTGCTCAGTTATTGCCAACACTATTTCCACTGAATCGAAGTAACCACTGCCCTGTCTAGAGATTGAACTGAACATTTTATTTAATCTACGGTGGCAGACTGTTCTCGTTCCACTGCCCATGTCTCGGGCTATCTCGTCTAGTTTTTATTTTTAGTACTGCTCAGTTATTGCCAACTCTCTTTCCACTGAATCGGAGTAAACACTTCCTTGTCTGGAGATTGAACTGAACCTTTTATTTAATCTACGTTGGCAGACTGTTCACGTTCCACTTCCCATGTCTCGAGATATCTCGTCTAGTTCTTATTTTTAGTACTGCTCAGTTATTGCCAACACTATTTCCACTGAATCAAAGTAAACACTGCCCTGTCTAGAGATTGAACTGAACCTTTTATTTAATCTACGGTGGCAGACTGTTCTCGTTCCACTGCCCATGTCTCGGGATATCTCGTCTAGTTCTTATTTTTAGTACTGCTCAGTTATTGCCAACTCTATTTCCACTGAATCGAAGTAAACACTGCCCTGTCTAGAGATTGAACTGAACCTTTTATTTAATCTACGATGGCAGACTGTTCTCGTTCCACTGCCCATGTCTCGGGATATCTCGTCTGGTTCTTATTTTTAGTACTGCTCAGTTATTCCTTCCCAATTTCTACTGTCTTTAATTCCACTCCGCCCGACGCGACAATTGAATTTGCAACCACTATATCGCCAAATTAACAATCTAATGCTTTGATCCACTGCCCCGTAACTAAACAGATCTAAGTAAAGTATAAACAAAACGACATCTTCCTTTATACGGGCAGTGAAACGAGAACAGCCTATCACTGTAGATGAAGTAAATGTTTCCGTTCGCAATTCCTTGCGGGTTACCCTGTGTAACTGAGGATGGACGGAGGGAACAATGGCCGAAACGTAATGAAAACAACAAAGATGACGTTGTTTGTTGATTTTCTTTAACAGTATATCAACACCTTGATGGGTTATTTAATTTAAATTTTATGATTTAACTAAATATATTTTAAATTTATTTGTATACTTTCAACTACAAACAAAGGTACTGTTGATTATTCTAGAAGAAAATATGTTGTTGGCCACTTTCCTATGAAATATATTGTTGGTAATTCAACTATAAAATATATTGTTAGACATTTTCCTATAAAATGTATTGTTCGTAATTTTCCTCAAAATGTATCATTTTCCTATAAAATATATTGTTGGCCATTTTCCTATAAAATGTATTGTTGGTAATTCAACTATAAAATGTGTTGGTAATTTTGCTTTAAAAATGATTTGTTGCTAATGATATTATAATAGATATTGGTGATAATTTTACTATAAATAGGTATTATTGGTAAACTTACTATAAAGGGGTATTGTTGGTGATTTTAACATAAAAAGGTATGATTGCTAATTTTGCTATAAATAGGCATTTTTATTATTTTTCTATATATAGATGTTGGTATTTTTAATATAAGTGTGAATTATTGCTAATTTACTATAAATGGGTCTTGTAGCTAATTTTACTTTAAATATATATTGTGTCTAATTTACTATAAATAGGTATTGTTGGTCATTTTACTATAAATATGTATTGCTGGTTTGGTGCTTAGGTTTTCGACAGAATTTGAAAAGCTTTTTTTCCACTTGTGTCCGGACTACATGAATTTAAGCGTGCTACTAGATTGGCACTTAGGTCCCACCCGTTTACCAATGAGTTAAATTTCTACTCAGTTTCTTTTCTCGCACTTCCTGCCTGTGGAACTACCTTCCGCTTACTTACTTTGCTGCTAACTACAACCGTGAAAAAAAATAAATGCAAAGTCAATCGCCATCTTATATCGTCTTAACCCCGTTCTTCTTTTGTCCTTTACTCACTCCTCCCTAAACCCATTCTTTTCTCTCACTTCCAATCCCTGTACCCCACTCCCTGCGTACTAGTGGCATTCCCGCTGTGGTAGGGTTGAATTGATTAAGAAAAACAACAAAATCACTGGGACCAAAGTTCTGTAACGGTCAGCGTTCTAGGTATGACGATGAACTACATCCGGCAGCAAGTCCGCTGATCAGAACGTAGCGAGGAATCATCTCTTAATTATTGTTGTTCCCATGTCCACCTACTGGTAGCTCCTGGTAGGGTCCCAGTTATGGGCAAATACTTAACTTCCAAACTCGGGTCAAAACACTATGAAAGTGTAAACATATTCTTTATAATAAAAATGAAAGCAAATATATTTTTAAAATTACCAGAAATATATTTTTGAAAAAAATAATGTTCTCAGCAAATACATTTAGTTCCCGTCAAAATCCCACTTTACAAAAATACGTCAATAAATCCTGATCTAGAAACTGATTTCTTACAAAGAATACATATTCTGTTCATACGAACCTATCCTAAAAATCTTGTCGGCATTAAATAATCTATTGAGTTTAGTATGCCGTAAAACAAAATAAACCAAATTAGAATCTCGAGGAAACCCCTCTTTACGGAATTACGCCAATGAAACCTTAACTACAAACTGATTTCTTACAAGGAACTCATATTCCATTCATACGAACCTATCCTAAAAATTTTGTCGACATTCATATTTTGTCCATTCAGATGTTGCTATGCCGTAAAGCAAATAAACCAAACCAAACCAAACCAAACCAAACCAGATTCTTGACAAAAACCGTCTTTATAAAAATACTTCAATGAAATCTGATCTACAAACTGATTTAAAACAAAGAATACATATTCTGTTTATAGGAACCTACCGTAAAAATCATATCGGCATTAAATAACCCATTGAGGTGTTGATATGCCGTAAAACACAATAAACTATAAACTGTCCTTGTTCAAATTGTTGATCTCACCACATTTTATGCTTTCCCCCAGAGAGCGTAACTAAGGTCCGCTCACCGTTGGTGTAGCATGTATCACCAGTTAGCTCTATAAATGGATTTGTGTTCATGCCTTCATTATGAAACACAACGTTACAGACCCTGACGTAATAATTAAAAAAGTTTATGGCTCTTGAATTGAGTTCATTCAGTCGGGGAGTTTTTCCGATACTACTTCACTTACCTATAAGCTGAATAAGCTATCAATTTATGTACCTTGCTTTTAATACTGAATGTAAACGTTATGTCTTCCGTGATGTGGCGTCCTTCTATCTTTTCTATAAATATTTTTTAGAGGCACGGACCGAAGAGCCACGTACGACTTCCCGGTCGAGAACGTTACATTAACCTACGTTCAAATAGCACTGGGAAAAATACAAATCTCTCCTCAGCTATGGGTTAAATAGTATCTGAAAAGCATTATTATTAAGTATTAATTCAGTATTCGAATTGCAGACGAAAGATAAGAATCTATCACTTATCTCTATCCAGCTATGTTTGAATAGCTTCCTATACCCTTCGGTGGTATAACAGTTTCAAAGAAGCACATCTGTGAATTAAAAAGACCCAACTATGGGTTAAATAGCCTCACCAACCCTCTTAAGACATAGTCAATCAGCGAGGGGATCTTCTAGTTTTCTTAAAATTCCAAAGTTATAAATATTATAAAATCTATATATAAAGCTATGTCATTTCTGTTAGTCCGTCCGTTTCAACCTCTAAAATAGCCTTACATTGACCGATCGAAAACAAAATTTGTGCGGGCATTTGGTCTTACTAGGGTTCGTACCTTAGTACAATCAATTTTCATTATTTTTTAAAAATTAAGTTTTATTTAACATAAGATATTTTAGATAATAATGATAAAAACTAATTAACCTATACCTGGGGGAGATTGCCCAGCATTTACTGCCACAGAGGAGAACTGTTATATAATATCAGTTTAAACTATTGACATTATTCGGACTATTGGCCTCATCTTTGTGGCCATATTTATTACAACGCTCCGACCTTCTTCAGATGGTTGTGATGTCGAACTGAACCCTTTATTTCCCTCACTGGGGTAGACTGTTCTTGTTCCATGTGCCATGTTTTTAATCGATGCCAGTTATCAGTTATCTCCTGTTAATTCCCCGCTCCAAGTTCTCCACTGCCTTAACAGGGTATTGAACTCACACTCTTTGGGTCCTGTCACTGGATCTAACCAACGCCTTTATCCACTGTGTCATGTGTCAATTATTACTAATTTCTTTGTTTCTAAGAACGTTTTCCTCTTCCTTAATACTTTGCTTAGTTCCTCTAGCATATTCCTGTCGTATTTTATCAAATGCTACGTGTTGCCTATGGCAATTATGCATACGGGGAGTATCTGTTTATATTTCTGTGATGAGTTATTATGTACGCATTTTACATTATTCGGACTATTGTCCTCATCTTTGTCGCCATTTTTATTCCAACGTTTCGGCCCTTCATTATCTGTCTATATTTCTGAAATGAAGTATTAAGTACACTATTTACATTGTTCGGACTATTGTCCTCATCTTTGTCACCATATTTATTACAACGTTTCGGCCTTTCAGTATCTGTCTATATTTCTGAAATGAGGTATTATGTACACTATTTACATTATTCGGACTATTGTCCTCATCTTTGTCGCCATATTTATTACAACGTTTCGGCCTTTCAGTATCTGTCTATTTTTCTGAAATGAGTTATTATGTACACTATTTACATTATTCGGACTATTGTCCTCATCTTTATCGTCATATTTATTACAACGTTTCGGTCGTTATACTCTTCGGCCTTCTTCAGGTGGTTCAATTCGACATTCCAAACACCTGAAGTAGGTCGGAGAGTACAACGGCCGAAACGTTGTAATAAATATGGCGACAAAGATGAGGACAATAATCCGAATAATGTAAATAATATACGGGGAGTAGTTCACACTCTTCCCGGCTTTTTGAACAGGAGTAGTGGTTTGTCCCTTGTTTCCTGTTTAGGATTGGGTTTCCGATTCCATCTAAAATCTACTTCCACTCAATATTTGTAATGTCTCCAAGTAAGCGGTATTTACCAAACTCTCCACTAGGTAGGATACGGCATAAGGCCAATTTTTATGTGGCCTGCAGCATAGCCTCGTCTGGGTTACTCTCTGCCCGAAGGTACAGAATCCAAGAAGATCAGAGCTCCGCGCGCGGCTAGCTCTCCAAGTAAGCTCTGAAAATTTGTTCACTAATCGTTGATTTTTTCTTCTCTCACAACAGGAGTAGATACGTTCGCCGATAGCCCGGTTCTCACTCTTTCTTGGTCTTTTGTACAGGAGTAGAGGTGTGTCCCTTGTTTCCTGTTCAGGATTGCTGTTCCGATTCCTTTAAAAATATATTTCCACTCTATATGTGTAACGACTCCGACTAAACTAGGTTCACCCATCGACCGGTTCTCACTCATTCCTAGTCTTTTGAACAGGAGTAGAGGTTTCTCCCTTGTTTTCTGTTTAGGACTGAGTTTCCGGTTCCCTCTAAAGTCGAGGTCAACTCTATACTTCTAACGTGTCCGCCTAACCCCTGAAATTTTCTTTACTATTTATTTTTTCCGTCAATAAAATCAGAGTGGTTCTCTTATCGGCCGGTTTATATCCTCCTCAGCCATTTGAACAGGAGTATAGGTTTATCCCTTGTTTTCTGTTGAGGAGTGGATTTCTGATTCCTCCTAAATCTTCGACTCTATACTTCTAACGTCTCCGTTTAAACCCGAAAATATTATTTACTATTTATTTTATATTTTTTCTTCAATAGAAGTATATAAGTTAACGTCCAGTGAGTAATCCTCTCCGTTCTTTTTTAATAGGAGTAGAGATTTATCATTTGTTCCCTGTTTAGGGTTGGTTTTTGGTCCTTTCTAAAGTCTTTTCATTGCTTTTGACGTCTCGTAGACACCTGCGTCTTAGTGGTATTATCGCCTTGCTTGGAAAAAAAATACGAATTTCTGTATTTGTATTAAATTTTCTAACATCATCTTTAAAAATATGACATTTATTGTTCCAATGCCTTTGACGAAATGGCACTGGTTTTGTCCAATTTCGGTCCTAATTCTTCTTATCGCTCTATTCTTTAGAATACGACTCTTTTTCTGATATTTTTCCACAAACGTTAAGAATATCCCCACCAAAACAATTTCATTATTTTATCAGTTTATCAACAACGAAAACACGGAATAAAAATGGCTAGATTCGAACCTGTATGTTATACTATGCACGTTCTAACTCAAAAATCGTTTTATTTTTTCCTTCGACCGAATATTACGCAATTCCACTTTCTCGTCGACGTTGTGTCGTCTTTCAAATAAAAAGTGCCTCTCAACCATTAATTATATTTTCCAGCGCTGAAAACCGTTTATAAACAAGCAAACAATGGCTAGCTACTCCAATTTTTCAACAAGAATAGAGTTCCTGATTATCTGAAGGCTAATAGAAGAACCACAAGAATTCTTTTCTTGTCAACAGAGATCAACATTTGGCCAATGGAGCGGAGAAGGTCTCGAAGACAAACAGTACGACGAACTGCTTTTCAATTGGATGCTTCGACTGTCATCGTTTTCTCAAAATGGCAAGTAATTAACCTTTACCCGTGATTTAATTGCTGTAAAATTTCCTCCGGACTCAAGATGTGTTTATTCGGCTTTTCTTGTGAATAGCGATTCGTTCGTAGAATGCTGTTCGACGTAATTATGGCTAAGATCATGTGCTCTAAAGATGGCAAGCGCTGAGTAGGTCTCAATTGAAAATGGAATGATTTCATAGCACAAGAAACAGAAAAACTGTTTGACGAAATTAATAAAGAAGGAAGGAAAGAAAGAAGGCGAATAAGAAGAAAGAAAGAAAGAAAGAAAGAAGGTGGAAAAGAAGAAAGAAAAAGTAAGCAGGCACAGTAGAAGAAAGAAAGAAAGAAAGAAAGAAAGAAAGAAAGAAAGAAAAGGAGAAAGAAAGAAAGAAAGAAAGAAAGAAAGGTGGAGAAGAAGAAAGAAAGCAAGAAAGAAAGCAGGTGGAGAAAAACGAAAGAAGAAGATAAAGAAGAAAAAAGAATGAAGTTGGAGAAGAAAGAAAGAAAGAAAGTAGCTGAGACAAGAAAGAAAAATAAAAGAAAGGAAGAATGAAAGAAAAAAATGAATGAAAGAAGCCGAAGCGAGAAATGAAGAAAAAAGAAACAAAGAAATAAAGAAAAAAGAATTTGAAGCAAGAAAGAAACAAAAAGAAAGAAACAAACAAAAAAGAAAGAACGTAGCTGAGACAAGAAAGAAAGAAAGAAAGAAAGAAAGAAAGAAATATCTGCGGCGAGAAAGATAAAAAGAAAGAATCTGAGTCAAGAAAGAAAGAGAGAAATAAATAAAGAGCGAGAGAGAGAAAGAAAGAAAGAAAGAAAGAGAGAGAGAGAAAGAAAAGGAGAAAGAACGAAAGAAAGAAACAAAGAAACAAAAACAGAAATCCAAATGAAGAAATTCTTTATTCTGCCATATCCAATATACAAACAATCATTTCTGTTTTAAAAAAAAGTCAAAATGGTGGAATCTTAAATCTTCTGGCATAATTATTTCATCAATTAAGATAGTAGATTTGAATTCGATTAATGAAATATTAAGTTCTTATGACATATCTTTGCTGATTAAGATATGACTTAAAGAAAATAATTTTAAAATAGGCGCTAATTTAAAAAATTTGTGGGTAAATTTTCTATTCCATATTTTCCTTAAAACCCAAATAATAGTCCTCAATTATAAACTAAATTATATATACATATATATCTTACCCTACATTATTAACTGGTTCAAGAAAACGACAGCAGTCGAAATAACCCCACTATAAACCGCAAATAAGCACTCCACATTTTCTATTACAATATTTATATGTACGTAGAGTATTCTGAATAAAATAATTCATTTTCACCTTATCTTCCATCGATATAGCCTTAAGCTTAGCATTAGCACTTGCACTGGGACTTTTCTTCGGGGCCATGGGCAAAAATATATTCTAAATCACAACCGGAACGAAAGAACGCCAAAGGCAGAACGCGTAAATGGTGCTGTTTTTCTCAGAGACGCGACCCAACTGACCCTATTATACTGTGCTATTGACAAAATAAAAAAAGAAAAAACGCTCATGCACGAAATTAAAATATAAAATGACGACAGTTTACCATGTATATTGATTGCGACCCTACGACCACACTCGGCCAAGGAACTGATGATGATTTTGATTGGCTGATTTAATAAGCCTCTCACGAAGATTTTTCGGAGTTACGTTTATTCTTTCTCTTTGGAAAATCTAGAGCGACGAGATTTCGATTGGAAACAGGTGTCGTCGTCTGGACTCTTTGATGTTGTCTTTCACATAGAACGTCATTTTTTTTTTCTTTTAGTCGGTTTTCTCTTCCAACGAAGTCGAAGATGCGGATGACGGTGGCGTGGCTAGTGAGATGGGGGAGGGGGCGTCGATAAATATCTTCTCTTTGATCATTTCCTGACAAATACACTCCCTCCCTCTCTGGCCTCAGCCTCTGTCACCTGCGCAACAACATATCAAATGTACTATCACCTGCGAACGGAGACGATTCATTTACGAATTACCGTTTAACTCACCGGACTGCAATACGGTCGCATTTGGTAGTTGAAACGAGAAAATTGCTCAGAAAGTCCGCAAAGACATAGTACGCCGTCATTATTATTATTATTATTATTATTATTATTATTATTATTATTATTATTAAGTAGGGCTGACTATGAAGTTGTGATGGTAGAGCTGTGAAATCTTGCATGCATTCTTTTCAACTCTTCTTATTAATAACTGCATTGTTTCTTTCCAGGTACGAGTGAGGGTTGAAAAGTTCATAGGCTGACTATGAAGGAGTGATGCTAGAGCTGTGAAATCTTGCATGCGTTCATTTCAACTCTTCTTATTAATGACTGCATTGCTTCTTTCCAGGTAGATTGACATCTAAATGTCCAAAGAAATGTTTAAATGTAACTAGTTATGACTTCTCTTGTAAATAGACAAAATCTGACGTCCTTGTGTCATCAAGTACCCGCAGAAAAAAAAATAGCCCACAAGGACATTCATGCTGACATTTAAGCAATATTAGTAGATGTCAACCCAGCTTTATCAACAGTGCAAATGTGGGCATCTGAGTTTAGTAGGAGAAAGGAAAGTCTAGAAGATGACCAAAAGTCGGGACGTCCTGCAACTGCCATCACCGTGAGAAACATTAATTGTGGTCACAACATTCGCATATCATCTGTGTTAGTTGAGAATATTCTGCTCAATGAACTTAATTTCACGAAAATTTCTGCTCGGCGGGTGCCATGTCTTCTGACATGTGATCAAAGGCGCACCAGGCTGATCCCATCACGGGAATATCTGACATTATTTGAGGCATATCCAGCTGATTTCCTTGAACGTTTCCTAACCCAGGATGAGTGTTGGGTTCATCACTTTGATCCAGAAACAAAGAGACAATCCATGCACTGGAAATACCTCACTTGATCCAAAGAAAGTCAAGGGAATTGGATAGCATCATGAAGTGTGACTATCTTTAAACCATGTTAACTTTCTGAGACAGTTACAAAAGTTTATCAAGACGAAACACCTAGAAAAACTGATAGAAGAGGCCTTGTTTTATGGGAACAATGCTCCAGCACACAAGTCCTTGTATCCAATGTCTGTTGTGTGTAATTCTGAACTTTGAACTGGTTGATCATTTTTTTTAATCGTATCACCCCAAGCAAGGGGTTAAAGAAGGGTTGGAGGAAGAGCAGATAGGAGTGGCAAGGGAGGGGATGTGGTGAAAGAGAAAGACAGTGGGTCGATCAAGGCAAGGGGGCCACAGAAGATCCGGAGCGAAGCAGATAGGAATGAAAAATGAAAGGATGTGGAGAGGGGAAGTGGATAGATCAAGGCAACTGGAGATGTAGATTGACGCTACACTTAAACCGTTGGAGATTGTATTTGTCAGGGAAACAGTAATAGGGAAGGGAGTTCCATAGGCGAGATGTGCGAGACATGAAGCTATTGGAGTAGAAGAGACGTCCACATCTAACAGTTTCCACGGTGTAGGGGTGGGAGCGGGATGCCAGCCTCGTGGGGCGAAACTAAGGGTTGTCAGGAGTGGGATCCTCCTATTCTCCTGATTTGGCTCCATCTGACTATCATCTCTTCCCATGATTATAAAGATAAACATTCAATTAGTTTGCCTAAAATAACGAAAATATCTGTCATATGTAAAATTTTGACCAACTACCTCTCATTATTTTTTTACGGTACAGTAAAACAAGTGCTTGACTTTACCGAAATTGAAGGTCAGCCTATCTGCATGGATATCAGTAAGCATTTTATGGCTGTTGATTCTGCCAATGGAATAATTCGACTTTTTGATTTGTCTAAGAGTTTTATAAAGTACATTTCCTGGAAGTCGGTCAAGAGATTTTAAGGAGCACAAAGGATAAGAAGTTTGGAGGGTCATGATCTCCTATGTCCTGAAAGAGATTTAAAGATATATATATAATAAAACAAAGAATGCATAATCAGAAAGACAGGATACATAGTCATATATAAACATGTTTACACTATTTACATTGTTTGGACTGTTGTCCTCATCTTGGAAGGTGATGGCCTCAGTTCTTTTAGGATGCAAAAGACATCGTGTTTATTGACTATATTTAAAAGTGTAACTATCAAGGAAGAGTTCTATGCAAACTTGCTGAGCTAAGTTGGCATAGAACTCTTGAAAGGCGGTCAAGACCAAACACCCAGGACCAATGCTCCAGAACTCAAGCCCTTGGTTTCAATGGCTTCTATGCGTGATTGTGGCTTTAAACTGGTTGATCATCCCCCCTATTCTTCTGATCTCGCTCCCATCTGATTATCATTTGGTCTCCAAAAAAAGAAACTTGGCTTGGTCACAGTAACAATGGCGTCATATCTGCTGTTGATGACTTTCTTGACCACCAGCAGGAAAGCTTTTTCACCAATAGAATCCAAGCACTACAACGCTAATGGAAGAATTGTGTCGACCGCAAGGGGGCACTAAGTTGAAAAATAAACCTTGGTTACATCCCAACGAGGGATTTTGGTCAGTCTGTGAACTTTTCAGACGGCCCTCGTAAATCTCTCAAACTGGTTCCCTGTTGCAAATGTTGGTTGGAAGCACAAACAGGCAAAAAAAAGTAATACGATTTCAATAGTTTCATTATGCAAAACAAATCCATACTTCTCTTCTCAATCTGCAATACGCCACACACCGACCCGAACCAAAAGCTGAATGAGCGTACCATGTTTTTATGCAACTGACCCAGCCAACACTCAGCCAATGAGCGCCCAGAACCAGCCAATAAAAAAGGCTACAAGTGACACCACCACCTCCATCAGTACAAAGTGCTGTCCGATTTAACGTCCGCCGAAGTTCGTCGATTCGCCGTCTCCCGTGCAAAACATACACTCGACTCTGGCCTTTCACTGCTACATTTCCTGTAAAGGTGAATAAATCTGAAGGACCATTTTACACAGTAGTTCTCAACCGGGTCCATGTGGACATTGGGGTCCATGTGAACACTGGGGTCTACACAAAAATAGCAAATTGGGGTTTTCATGGTAATATTTTAGTGTCTGTAGAGCAATTTCACGTCGGAATCGTTGTTGCAACTGAGAACTTGGATCTTTCCAGTAATGAAAGTCAGTCAAGAACAAAAACACAGGAAAACTGATGAAAGGAGATTTCTTTCATCGGGACAATGCTCTAGCACTTAAGTTCTTGTTTTCAATGGCTGCTTTGTGTGAAATTGGCTTTGAATTGGTTAATTAAACCCTCTGTCCTCCTGATTTTGCTCCACCTGACTATCATCTGTTCCCCAACATGAAAAAAGTTGTCTGAAAACCAGTCTCCCAGTAGAAGACATCAGCATAATGAAATCTTTTTCCACGCATTGCAACAAAGAAGTAAGAAGTGCTTTGGATTCCGTTAATTTCGCGTCGCCACAAATTATGAAAACCAAACGACACAAAATCTTTCACTCCATATCTCGGTCTCTGGTGAAGTTTTAATAAAAGTGAAACATGTTAGATTGATAAAAGCTTCATATTTTTTTTAAATCTTATCATATCGACCTGTCGCAAAAATCTTATTCTCATGCTTGAAATAGTGTATAGTGGTGTGAGGCTACGCATTTCTGTATTCAGCGGCCGGGAGTAACACCAGCCCAATGTCAATTTTCGGGAACATTTCACAATAACGCCGCAGACTGCCACTAATGGGCTGATTTTGATTTTGATTTCATCTGTCGATTGAAAGCGAAACACAGTTATTCGAAAGTTTTATATATTTGTCATCTGCCCGGAAAGTTATGTCATTGTGTCTTGCAAGAACATTTTTCTCTCCAGAATCTATCTTACATATCTATAATATATTCGTCCATGCTTAGAATATTGTGCCCTCTCGGGCTAATGTTCTCAGCTGCCATGAAGTGAAAAGACTATATTAAATCCATTGCTAGGTCAGCTGCTAAGAAAGTTGTTTCACTGTGTCGTGCGATACAATTTTTCTCTCCAGAATCTATCTTACATATCTATAAGTCTACCATTCGTCCATGCTTAGAATATTGTGCCTTCTCGGGCTAATGTTCTCAGCTGACATGAAGTGAAAAGACTATATTAAATCCATTGCTAGGTCAGCTGCTAAGAAAGTTGGTTCACTGTGTCGTGTGAGACAATCTTTCTCTCCAGAATCTATCTTACATATCTATAAGTCTACCATTCGTCCATGCTTAGAATATTCTGCCCTCTCGGGCTAACGTTTTCAGCTGACATGAAGTGAAAAGACTATATTAAATCCATTGCTAGGTCAGCTGCTAAGAAAGTTGGTTCACTGTGTCGTACGAGACAATTTTTCTCTCCAGAATCTATCTTACATATCTATAAGTCTACCATTCGTCCATGCTTAGAATATTCTGCCTTCTCGGGCTAATGTTCTCAGCTGACATGAAGTGAAAAGACTATATTAAATCCATTACTAGGTCAGCTGCTAAGAAATTTGGTTCACTGTGTCGTGTCAGATATTTTTTCTCCAGAATCTATCCATTCGTCCCTGCTTAGGATATTGCTGCCACAGATGGTCCGGTGCGCCTGCTATTTAAAGTGAGCTCTTTCATAAAATCCAAAGAAGAATTAGCAATATTATTGGTGCTGATTTGGCATCTCGACTTCAGTCAATTTCCACCGACGTAAGATTGCCTGTACGTGTCTTTTCTATAAATACTTTCTTGGTAATTGTTCGGATGAGCTATTCGCTATAGGACCTTGATTTTTTAGTTGGAGCTGTCCGTTCTATTTTAACAGGTTCTTTTCTCACACTTCATGTTTGTGGAACTCTCTCCCAGCTCCACGCTTTCTATCCAACTTTAATCTTCAAATATTTACATGCAATGTCAATCGCTATCTGCTGTCCTCCTGATTACTCTTTTCTCTTCCCACTCATTATTAATGTTTCTGTTCCTAATTCTTCCAAACCCAGTACCCCCCTGTGTCTTAGTGGCTTTACTGCCTTGCATGAGGTGAAACCGATTAAAAAAAAGTTCTATAATATCCAATAAATCAAGAAATGTTAAACGGACTTATCTAGTTATCCGACGCAAGAGAGTCGCTGTCGAAACTCTCATCCGAGCGAAATATTTGATTTATTGCATATATATTTTAAAATAAACGCAAAAGATCCTATATGTTTCTGTTCTGGGACCAAAACCGCAACTGGCTACGATGGCAAAACATTAAGCGTAAAACACGTGAAATATTCTTAAATATCCACCTCTGATCGTGACTTTCATGTAATCCGTTGTGTCTTAGTGGCTTTACTGCCTTGCATCGGGTGATACCGATTTAAAAAATAATTTTGTCGACGATTCTCAGAAAACTGCTGATCCGTATGAAACGTGCGCAATAAGAGGAAAAAAGGTATCTCTCTCTTTCTGTGTCTCCCTCTCTCCCTCCCCTCTCTCTCTCTGTCTCCCTCCCCTCTCTCTCCCCCTGTCTCTCCTTCTCTCTCCTTCTCTCTCCCCCTCTCCTTCTCTCTCTCCTTCTCTCTCCCCCTCTCTCTCCCCTCTCTCCTATCTCTCCCCCTCTCTCTCTCCCCACCCTCTCTCTCCCTCTCTCCCCTCTCTCTTTCTCCCTCTCTCTCTCCCTTCTCTTCCCCTCCCTCTCAACTCTCACTCCTTCTCTCTCTTTCCATCTCCCTCTCTCTCTCCTCTCCTTCTCTCTCCCCCTTTCCCCTCTCTATCCCCCCTCTATCTCCCTCTCTCTCCTGGTCTCTCTCCCCATTCCCCTCCCTCTCTCCCCCTCTCCATCTCCCTCTCCCCCTCTCTCCCTCTCCCTATCCCTTTCTCTCCTCTCTCCCCTCTCTCCCCCTATACTTCCCCTCTCTCACTCTATCTCCCCTCTCCCCCTCTCTCACCTTCCCCCTCTCTCTCACTCTCTCTCACTCTCCCCTCCCCCTCTCTCATCCCCCTCTCTCTGCATGACTTGTCACGCCTCTGTGGGACGTTTTATGCATCCGTTGGTCAGTGACACGGGCCTGTTTTGCGCTCACGCCAACTCCGACCGAAGTGAGAGTGCGCGCGTAACATCAAATGACTTAATTACAATTATTTGACGCCTCGGTGGACAAAATGTCACTTTCACATGGAACGCCGAAAATGGTGCAGACGTTTTCATCGAAAGAGTCTCTGGTGCATGAACTTGACTTCCGGTACGGAACTCAGATTCACTGTTCATGAATGCTCGCTTACTGAACAATGAATAAACAGTACGTTTTATGGCATACGATTTTATTTCAAGCACATGAAAACAATATCAGGCAATTTTGAACAGAGGGAGAACTTTGTGACTGTTCTAAACTCTATAATACTTTATACATGGGGGGGGGCATAATGGCGATGAATATTGGCTTGAGAAATATGATTTCTTTTAAGAAAGAAAATATTTTAAATAGTCCTGGGTGGAAATTTTCGCAAACAACATAAATTGCATTTTCAAGATTTTTCCATCTTAATATCTGTCTATATCTCTGAGATGAGGTAATATGATTACTTGCATTATTTACTTTATTCGGACTGTTATCCTCATCTTTATTGCCATATTCACAACGTTTCAGCCGTTGTACGCTCCGGCCTTTATGTCTATGTCTCTCTATATATAATGTCTATATCTCTGAGATGAGGTATTATGATTACTTGCATTATTTACATTATTCGGACTGTTATCCTCAACTTTATTGCTATATTCACAACGTCTCAGCCATTGTACGCTACGGCCTTCTTCAGGTCATTGGAATTTCCCTTTATTTAGTACACCAGGGTAGATTGTTCTAGTTCCACATGCCATGTCTCTTCCGGATGTCACATTTAACACAACTCTCCATTGCCTAGTGAATAAAGACGTTGGTTAGATCTAGTGACAAGACACAAGACAAGCGTTGTGAGTTCAATACCAGGCCACAACTGCGGTGAGCCAAAAATAATTGGAATTAGGTAATATCAGTCCTCCTCTTTGGAGTAAATCCTGGATAATCTCCTCACTGATGAAGTAGAAATTTGAAAGACCAGAAACAACAGTTCAGTACATATTTCTTTGTTTCTGTTGACTCAATTCTCTTTTCTCTCACTCTCTCTATCTCTCTCGCTCTCGCTCTATCTATCTATCTATCTATCTATTTATCTATCTAGCTATATATATATATATATATATATATATATATATATATATATGCATGATATATATATATATGCATGATATATATATATATGTATGCATGATATATATATATATATATATAGATGCATATATATATATATATATATATATGTATATGCATGATATATATATATATATATATATATATATATATATATATATATATATATATACATATATATATATATATATATATATATGTATATATATATATATATATATATATATATATATATATATATATATATATGCATGACTCTTCGGCAGAATTGAGTCACTGTCAGTCACTGTGTGTTTATCTAAATCTAAAAATAAACACGTTAAAATTCACCTTCATCCCTGCCGTGAGCCGACAGCTGAGTGGTAGAATTATTTTCTTTCCGGATGACAAATTATATAAAAATTGTCCGAATGTTCTTTTTATTCGAGCGCTTTCGGCTATACATTTAGCAATTTTTAACATGGACATAACATCTTGACCGTGTTTTGAAACAAAAAAAAATGAAACGGTTTATAAAACATACATATAACAAACTTTTTCTAATTCTAACAGTTAAAATTTAATCCTTGAAAATGGCTAAATGTATAGCCGAAAGCTCGGATAAAAAGAACATTCGGACAATTTTTACATAATTTGTCATCCGGAAAGAAAAAAGATTATTAGAGCCCACAAGAAATTATATAAAAAGCTAAATAAAAGCACGTTGTCAGTCGTTTTTAATGAAATGTGCATATATATATATATATATATATATATATATATATATATATATATATATATATATATATATATATATATATATATATGTATATATATATATATATATATATATATATATATATATATATATATATGTGTGTGTGTGTGTGTGTTTGTGTGTGTGTATGTGAAACCGGATAAACAAAGAATAGAGTACTGAAATGTTATATAATATCAGTCGTCCTATATAGCAGTGAATACTGGACAATCTCCTCACTGATGAAGAAGACACTTGAAGCAACAGAAACAAAGAAAAGATTACTGAACTGTTATGTAATATCAGTCCTCGTATATGCCAGTGAATGCTGGACAATCTCCTCACAGATGAAGAAGAGACTTGAAGCAACAGAAACAAAGAAAAGATTACTGAACTGTTACGTAATATCAGTCTTTCTCTTTGGCAGTTGATGCTGGACAATCTTCTCACTGATGAAGAAAAGTTTTGGAGCAACAGAAACAAAGAAGAGTACTGAACTGTTATGTAATATCAGTCCTCCTCTGTGCCAGTGAATTCTGGAAAATCACCTCACAACGAAGAGACTTGAAGCAACAGAAACAGAGAATAGAGTACTGAACTTTTATGTAATATCAGTCCTCCTATATGACAGTGAATGTTGGACAATCTCCTCATAGATGACAAAGAGAGTTGAAGCAAGAGAAACAAAGAAAAGAGTACTGAACTGTTATGTAATATCAGTCCTCATATATGGCAGTGAATGCTGGGCAATCGCTTCACAGATTAAGAAGAGACGAGAAGCAAGCGAAACAAAGACAAGCGTACTGAACTGTTATATGATACCACTTCTTCTCTTTGGCAATGGATGCTAGACCATGTCCTTAAAGATGAAGAAGAGACTTGAAGCTCCAGAAACAAAGAAAATACAATCAATCCCGGCGTCCTGGATAAAACGACAAACGACATCCAACAGCAAGGGGCCTCTGATCAGGTTTTGAGGAACGTGAAACCACCTCTTAATTGCTGGTATTTCCTGGTTCACCCTGACCCGGTGTGGTAGCAGCTGTTATTGTCCAAACTATGGGCAAATTGTTACCCACCAAACTGGGGTCAAAACACTATGAAAGTGTAAAAATAGGTTTTCATACCAACAATAAACTTTTTGAAAAATTTATTACCAGCAGTAATTTTTTGAGCGAAAATATTTTTACCAGCAATTCATTTTTGAAAGAAAAATATATTAAAATTATCAGCAATGCATATTTGTAAAAATATATATATATATATATATATATATATATATATATATATATTAGCAGCAATATATTTTTTGGAAAAAATATTACCAGCAATAAAAATCTTGTCGGTATTAAATAACCCATTGAGGTTGATATACCGTAAAACAGACCAAATGAATCCAATCGATCCTGGAGAGGTCACACGCTTCCAGCTACTTTCTAACCGACATGACGTTGCTTTTTGCCGGATAAAAATTTATTTTGCCGGATAAAAGATTCATTTTGCCGGATAAAAGATTCATTTTGCCGGATAAAAAATCCTCTTTGCCGGATAAAAAATCCTCTTTGCCGGATAAAAATTCATTTTGCCGGATAAAAAACTCATTTCGCCGGATAAAAAATTCCATTTTCTCGGATAGTTAATTTTTCAGGCTTTCCAACGAAATTCTGCCGTTTCTTAAGCTCTTTGTTCAGCTTTGTCATGAGAAATTGAAATATGCATGGATTTTAGCACGTATAGGCTTCCGTAATGTAGAGTTCACTACCAGAATTCATATCACGTCCATGGAACTGTAGCTCGTGTCATGTCAGTGTCAGAATTCCTCGTCCGGTTGTTTCGCGAACTCAATTCCGAGTCAACTGGCGACAAAGCCTAAGCGGATACGCAGCTTATTATTACAACAATAGTTTCCAGGCAAGTGATTCTCGGTCACAAACACTGATTTATTTGAATCCACTTTCACTGGATCCCTATTTATCAAAATTGATTTGTAATTAGGATCCCGGAAAAAGGCTGCAAACCGAAAAGACACCCGCCATTGAACGCCAACAAATACGCACGATGCTCAAATACAAGACCTGATTCCTCACATTTACAATATGGCGATCCAGCAAATAATAATAATAATAATCATAATCATCATCATAATAATAATAATAATAATAAGAATATTTAACATTACAATAATAATAATCATAATAATAATAAGAATATCATAATAAAAATAATCTTAATAATAATAATCATAATAATAATAATCATAATAATAATCATAATATTAATAATAATCATAATAATAATAATAATAATCATAATAATAATAATCATAAAATAATAATCATAATAATTGTAATCTTAATAATAATAATAATCAAAATAATGATCATAATATTATTGATAATAATAATAATAATCATAATAATAATCATAATAATAATCATAATAATAATAATCATAATAATAATAATAATATCATAATAATGATAATAATCATAATAATAATAATAATCATAATAATATCATAATAATAATAATAATAATCATAATAATAATTATAATAATCATAATCCTAATAATAATAATCATAATAATAATCATAATAATAATATCATAATAATCATAATAATAATAATAATAATAATATCATAATAATAATAATCATAATAATAATAATAATCATAATAATATCATAATAATAATAATCATAATAATAATAATCATAATAATAATTATAATAATCATAATAATAATAATCATAATAATAATCATAATAATAATAATATCATAATAATCATAATAATCATAATAATAATAATAATAATATCATAATAATAATAATAATAATAATATCATAATAATCATAATAATCACAATCATAATCATAATATTAATAATCATAATAATAATCATAATAATAATAATAATAATATAATAATAATCATGATAATAATAATTATAATAATAATAATAATAATAATAATCATAATAATAATAATAATAATAATAATAATGGCCCCTTGTCTCCGAGTATGCCTGTGGCAAAAATATCCCTGTTGCATATTCCTGCTCAAATACAATTTTAATCTGTAGGAGAAGTCCAGTCCGCTTGAAACTGCCCTTGGGCAAAGCCTCGTCCGGGTTCCTCTGTGCCAAAGCAAAGAGTTCGACAAGAGTCGCGCACAGTTGGAGACTGCGGCTCAACTCGATTCCTCTCTCTCTCTCTCTCTCTCTCTCTCTCTCTCTCTCTCTCTCTCTCTTTCTCTCTCTCTTGAGTGGCGTAGTATACGTAGTGTTAGGAAGAGTTCATTCTGTAGTTATAGGTAAGGACCCATAACAAACATGCAACTTTTACTCAGAATCAGAAACTCAGTTAAAATTCCAAGACACATAATGAGAAAAGAATGTTTGGAAAATTTTACACTAAAGACGAGGGTTGGACTGAAGTAATGTGTAGCAGAAATGCCAGAAAAGAGAATGGAATAGATAGCAATATAAACATTTCTATGATGGAGAGAAAGATGTGGAGAGTCATAATCGCCCAGGTCCATAAGTTTCACGACACACAAAAGATGTCTCGCTAATTATTAATATGAATACTGTCGTGAGTTTATTCCTTATTAGGTGCTCCAAAACTGTGACCTTGTGTCAGAGTAAGCTATGCTGTATAAATATAATAAAAGTGTTAACCATAGCGCAGTTGTAAACAAACTAGAGGCAGCATAAACGTGGTTCTACAGAAGGATACTGAGAATTCCATGGTCAGTCCCCGTAAGTAACAAGGAAGTGTTAAATAAAATGGCAACAAAAGTGGTTCTTATACTCAAAATCAGGAAAGGACAAGTTAAAAATCCTTAGAAACATAATTCGGAAGGATGGCTTGGAAAACTTAACACTCACAAGGCATATTGAGAGATAGCGGAGGGCTGCGAACCACTTACAGAAAGAGCTTGTGTGAATGGCTGTCGAAACCGGGGAAGTGGACCTTAGCAAACGGGGGAAAATGCTAAGAGCCACACGAGACAGGAAGGGGCTTAGCACGTAAAAGAAGAAAAAGTTAGAAAGGAAATTGTGGAGAGCCATGATCGCCTATCTCCTGTAGGGACACAGCACTTAAAAGAAGAAGAAAAAGTCTTGTCGACGATTAGCATTAGTGAGTTCAGTTTTAAATAACTGCTCCAAATGTGTACACTTGTGCCAGCATAGACGAAACTGTGTGAAAATCACCAATGGAAAAACAGGTGGGCGTTTTTCCACATAGCTGTGGTCAGCCTCTTTGGTTATTACAATTGAATCGCATCAGATTTGAATTCACTGTGGACGTCGCGGTACACTGAACTACTATCCCTGACATCAATACAAGCCCAGAAAGTTAATAGTCATTCTTATCGATGTTTCCAACAGGAATGAGTGTCCTGAACCCTCGCATTGGCGGCGACCCCAATCTTCGGTCCTTATTATTTATATTTTTATATTTTTTTGTGCAAAGGGATGTGCCCGTAATGGAACAAATAAATGGATAAATAAATTTAGAATAAATAAGAAAAATGAGAAACAAACCCGAACAGAAAAGAAATGAAAAAAAAAAAACTATGGATTTGAAGAAGCTGCCATCTTTGAACTGATTCAATTAGACAAAAAAGAATAGATTGCCATAAACCGTGGTGAGGAAGGTTAAAGATCGTGACGCTGCAGCGAAACGGGTATTCCCGCATAATGCTTTATTTGAAGCAAATTTCGTCTATCACAAGAAAACCAAATTGACAACACCATCGGGTTCGTGAATTTTACGACACGTCAACATCATGGGAGTTATTTAATTTGATTTATAAAACCAGTTCTTTATTATACTTGTGCCTATACGTAGATTTGGGGAGGGTCTATAAATGTTTTAATCGAATGCATTTAAATTTATTTTTTATGGGGGTGAAAGTTTGCTGGAAAAGATGAAACCGGAAGAAAGCTCCACAAGCGAGAATGGCGACAAAAGAAGCTGTTAGCATAGAATTTACGGTTACATCACCAACTAAACTGTAATTTTTTTGTTTTTAGCGTCTATTCAATAAATAAGATATCATTTATTGAACAAAGTAACTAATAATAACAAAACAAAAGTCATTGAAACAAAGCAAGTTCAGTCGACCATTGATGACAATTCCAGAACAACGTAACTATAAACAATTTTGTCTATCCTCTGCCAGCCGCTATGATGGAGAAAGCATTACCTCGAATAATCGCCAGTGAGGCACGCTGCAAGAGCCACTCCGTTTCGCGAGGTACGTTCCTTAATCGAGACGCAATCGCGCCAATGCTCCGAAGGAACACCATCGAACGAGGGCCAATAACCCCTGAAGTCTCCACTGCCACAGGAGTAAAAAAAAAATCTATCATCAAGAGAAGAATATTTAGCTATTTTTTTTTATCTCTGCGTCTCGGGCGACGAACCCCGGCTCAACCGCGGACTTGATCAAATTACCGGTCGAAAATGTATCTGCACAGGTCGCATCCCAAATCAACGACTTACCCATTTTAAAAGGGAAGATGGTAATGCCATCCGACCGCTTTCCATCACCACGGTCGAGGCCTACGGGTTCGATTTAGGAAGGGAACCCAGCTGCATCCAAACCTCTTTTGATGATGTCGTTAATTGCTGCATGCCGTGGAAAGCGGCCGGCTCTACGACGACAGGAGAGAGGATGCAAACCAAACTCATCGATGGAGGCTCCACAGCTGCATCTGTGACGCTCACATAATTTGAGTCCAACTGTAAATTGATGATACCTTGTCGCTAATCTCGTACTGCCCTTAAATTCATAGAGTCTAGTTACCATGAAAGTAATATTTATTTTGTGTAATCATAGAAAAATGTGACACAAGGCCAAAAGTGGGGACGGGGAAAAGCTTGTCTTTAATCTATTTTATAATTAAACTTAGCTAACCACAAACACTGACCCATCTGACCCAAACAAACTACAATATTCCTTGCACGACAACAAAACATTCTTACTTACCATTCTTACTGCGGCCACCATATCCTTAAGAGTCTCTTTGAAATCCACGTATGCACAGCTTCTCTGTCGAGGGAATAAAGCTAGCAACGCCATAGCGGAAACTTCATGAGAACAATTGCCATGAAAGTATTTATAGGAAAAGGCATAAGAAGGCCGCTTTACGTCAGTCGGAAAGTGACTGAAGCCGACGAACAAGGTCAGGACTAATATTATAGCCGATTATTGTTTTGGATTTTATCAATAATCTCTAAATATCTAGCAGGAACCTGACACCATATAGACAGCAATATTCGAAGCATGGATGAATGGTAATCATATATATATATATATATATATATATATATATATATATATATATATATATATATATATATATATATATATACTACACTTAAATTCATAAAGTCTAGGCAACCTGACTTAGAGCTTATCCGAATATTTGCCATGAATATTTATAGAAAAGGTTCAGGGGGGCAACTTTACGCCGGTGGTGCCAGGTCAGGACTAATAATATTGCTGATTGTTCTTTGGATTTTATCAATAATCTCTCAATATCTAGCAGAAGCCCCAGACCAAAAAGGCAGCAATATTCGAAGCATGGATGAATGGAATTCCTTTCTTAGATGTTCTCGTCGATTTTAGTAATAATACTTTCAAAAATTCTGTTTATAAAAAAACATCTAGTAAAGACTCTTGCCATCTTAATTTCTCTAGTGAATGCCCTCTCAGATATAAAATAGGTGTTATTAAAAATTTCCCCACGAGAGCGCACGAGAATTCATCCTCTCGCACGCTTTTCTTTAAAGAATTAAACAATGCAAAACAAACGCTAATTAATAACGGATTTCCTAATCAATTGTTGGATTTCCACATTATGCGTTTCTTGTCTAAGGTTGCTAATAGCAACGGCGAGAATAAAAACATAAACAATAATATTAATATTTTTAATAAAAATCAGATGAACGAAAATTATAAACAGGATGAATGCAGAATTAAGAACATTATAAAAAATGCATAAGACAATAGCAAAAAAAAATAGATTAATTATTTATTATAAAAAATTTAAAACTCCTAACCTTATAGTTAAAAATAACAATTCACCTCATAGAACAAAATTAAATAGGGAAAATATGTATGTTTACTAATTTAAATGTCCATTAAGAAATTGTATTCCTGATCAATCAAAATTCGTAAATAATTATATAGGCCACACTACAACATGTTTGACACGCAGACTTACTCTACACATTTCTGACAATAGCTCAATTAGATCTCATTTAAATATTCATGGGGACCTACCGGGCACTATTCATAACATATTTGTTGACAACACTAATATAATAGCATCATCTACATGCAAAAAAGGCTTAAAATAATGGGAGCCTTATTAATAAAAACAAAAAAACAACACTTAACAATATTAACTTTGAACATGGACACAATATCTTGACCGTGTTTTGAAAAATGAAAACATTTTATAAAACATACATACAACAAACTATTTCTTATTTTAACAGTTAAAATATAATCCTTGAAAATGGCTAAATGTATAGCCGAAAGCGCTCGGATAAAAAGAACATTCGGACAGTTTTTATATAATTTATCACCCGAAAAGAATCAAATTATTAGATCGCATGAGAAATTGTATAAAAAACTAAATAAAAGCACATTGACTTTTGTTTTCAATGAAATGTACATATATATATATATATATATATATATAATTATATATACTTCACTCCTTGTGAAGTGCAGTAACTGAGTCTGGCATTAATATCGCAGGTGTTAAAATAAACCAGCTATCCTTTGCCCCGGTTAACAAAGGACTGAAGGTCGTTTTTAACATCAGCCAGTAATTTAACCTTATCGAAATGTCCTGCATGTTTCCCGTACGACCAACACGTAAAGAAGGCACAGTGAAGCGTTACACAGATAAACTTCACGGAATCCTCAAGAACCGAATCAGCAAGTGGAAAACACAGCTTAAAATGTAAGTTTTTCTACGGACCTGGTTGGAGGGTTGGTGTCGGTCAGGAACCTAACAAAACACAATAAGCCAAACCGCGATAGTTAATAAAATGGATTTGTTTCTGTGTGACCCGGTACCAAATCGTTAGCGGCCCGCTGATTGAGGACCACTGCAACATGTCAGCCGTCAATGTTCACCCGGTAAAGTGTAACAAGTCACTTTCCTGGAGGTTAGCATCAGGCATGCTGATGTAAGGTCTCTTTGATGATTAATATAGAGAAAAATAGTTTTTGAAACGTTAAAATAAACAAGCCATCGACCAACACGTAAAGAAGGCAAAATGAATAAAGTGTTACACAGGTATCCCTGAAAGCGTTAAAACTTCACAAAATACCTAAGATTGGTTTGGTTTGTTTTGTTTTACGGCATATCGACCTCAATGGGTCATTTAATGCCGACAACTTTTTTTTTCTGGTAATATTTAGTTTTGTCAAAAATCTATTTCTGGTAATATTTTTTCAAAAAGAATGTATAGCTGGTAATATTATTTTTTTTTAAATGTATTGCTGTCAATATTTAAAAAAAAAAAAAAAAACGTATTGCTCGTAATAGTTTTCTCGCTTCAAAAATTTCTCTGTTAATAATTTTTTACAAAGTTTTTCTGGAATTAAAACCTATTTTTACACTTTCATAATGCTTTTTACATCAGTTGCGGGGTTAACTATTTTCACATAGCTTGGACCCTAACAGGTTCTACCACCCCGGATCAGGGTGGACCTGGGAACACCAACAATTAAGAGGTGGTTCCACGCTCCTCAAAGCCTCCTGATCAGAGGCCTTGCTGTTGGACGTAGTTTATCGTCACACCCAGGACGGGAAATACCTAAATGTCGCCTCAGCAAGTGGGGTAATCAGATGATCTCTAGAGAGCTTCACATTTAACAAGCCATTCTTTACCTTTACCCCTCCCCAATTTTACAATATGCTTCTTTTTTTTGTATATTAGAGAAATAAATATTGCCATAGGTAAAGGTTAACTTAATTTATACTTGAGTCTATGGGTATACTTTTGTCGGTTTTAATCTTAAATCTTTAGGGAAATGCTTGTTAACTTTATATCCAGGAACAGCAAGTAAAATGGATTGCACATGGCGTCGGCTTTATCTCGTAATCAAGAATTTAATTTCCGCTTTGCTGATCGCTTTCTTTATGAAAATGGCGTTGATGACTAAATTCGCCACCAACGTGAGGGTTCGGGAATAGAACCTTCCAGTTATATCAAAACCTGCGACCGTCATCTATTGCGTATCGCCGTTTGTCTTTGTAAGTGTTGCTTAGATATAAAAGAAAATGTTAATTGGAGAAAGGGCCAATGGCGTGGATTTGTTTAAAGTGGGTCTCAACCTGAATGGGAATTGACCCACACACTTGATTTCATGACCTTCCTTTAAGGCACATATGGAATGAAACATGCAGAATCCAGTTATGAAACTGCAACAGACTGCCGCTGTTATAATTTCGAATGACGCCTTCTGTAGCATGTCCTACATGCGTAGCCCTCTTCATCCACTGTTTCTATTGTTGAGATCCGCTTGTTCTATTATCGGGGTCTTTCGATTTGCTTACGCTTAGTCTGAGTCCTCGTCTTCGACCTTTTCCGCCAAGAGTGGCCCTACCAGGAGATTAGAACTCCTGACAGCTTCACCCTAAGAGTCAGTGGACCACGCAGTCCCTTCGACCATGACAAGCAGCGACCATCCGAGATACGCACAGAAAGACATAACTTGCACATGTTAAACGAAGAGAAAACAATGATACAATAGTCATGTTAACCTGTCACAGTACCTCAAACAAAAGGCAAGGAACCTACAAAAAGAGCGATAAGAGTTAGCAGACTTGAGTAACCTATATTGAGGACCTAGGTATTAGAATAAACTACACCAGGCAGCAAGGCCTCTGATCAAGAGGTTTTGAGGAACGTGGAATACCCTCTTAATTGCTGTTGTTCCCAGGTCGACCCTGACCGGGATGGTAGCAACTGTTGAGATCAGAACATTATGAAAGTGTAAAAATAGGTTTTTATAGCAAAAGTAACAGCAATACAATTTATAAAAAATGTACGAGCTGGAATACATTTTTGAAAAAAAAAAACAATTTATACGCAGCAAAATACATTTAAATATATGAAAGATTTCTGTGTTAACCTGTAGAAAAAGACAATATTTGTAAAAATAAAAGACAATAGGAAAACTGTAATATTAGCTGACGCGTTTCGTCCAATGTGGACTTTTTCAAGGCAAAAACGAAATGAATTTATTAAAAACAAAGTAATTTTAACAACAAAACAAAATATGCTTAGCAACTGGAAGAATCTAGAAAACGCTATTATATTCATATTGTCAACTGAAAATTACGTCAAGTACTATCACGTGTGTAAATGTTGTTTTTATTACTGTCTTGACGGATTCAGCCATTTTCATTTGGTTTCTTGAAACAGTTCTGTACGTTTGCTTGGGGGAGTGGTTAATTCTGTTAGGAAAAGTGATATTAGGAAAAAGCCCGAGCATAGATTAATATTTGGCACTCTCAAAACATCGGCTAATATTACAGTTTTCCTATTGCCTTTTACCTTTAAAAATATTGTCTTTTTCTACAGGTTAAATCTGAGAAATCTTTCATATATATATATATATATATATATATATATATATATATATATATATATATATATATATATGGGAAAAAGTGCTCAATATCAGAGATAGAGCGTGTGTAAATATAAAATTGAACATAGAAGTCAACACTTAGAGGCGACAGTCTGTTTCATGCTAGATGCAATCGTCAGGCCACCTGATGTTTGCATCTAGCATGAAACAGACTGTCGACTCTATGTTCACTTTTATATATATATATATATATATATATATATATATATATATATATATATATATATATATATATATATATATATATATAATTGTTGGTTTAATGTTCCCTTTAAAATATATATGTCATTAAGGGTATAAAGAAGTTTCCTTCTAAAAAATTGCAGACATGTATATATGAATTTTTGTCCTTGCTTTGGTGTGAGGTACCAGCACAAAAAGTTTTTAAAAGTATTTTGATACACCCTGTATATATATATATATATATATATATATATATATATATATATATATATATATATATATATATATATATATATGTATATATATATATATATATATATATATATATATATATATATATATATATATATATATATATATTATATTATATTATGAAATGGACAAAGTCCGACAATTATTTTAAGACAGTTTTATGTTTATACATTCTTTTTACAGATACAAATATTTAAGTAAATGCTCTGTTTTATAATAAACAGTATTAATAACATTTACCGGCCTGAATGTGCAAGAAATTTTAATGTATCAACATAAAAATGTCTGAAAATAATTGTCGGACTTTGTCCATTATATAATGTGAGATGTCATTTGTTTACATTTGATACGCCATGAGCAGATATGAATCTACGTGAGAGATTTATGGAAGATTGAAGTTTATAAGCAGTAAATTCGACCTTGCTAACCGAACGCTCCTCTGTGGCCGAAACGGTTAAGGCACGTCAGGCTATATGACGGTTCCGTATAGGATACAGGATCGATTCCTGTCGGAGGACGAACATTTTCTATGAAAATTTCTCCGATATTCAATCCAGTAAATGTCGTTTGATACTGTTTATTAAAACAGCATTTACTTAAATATTTGTATCTATAAAAAGAATGTATAAACATAAAAATGTCTTAATATATACATATATATATATATATATATATATATATATATATATATATATAAAGGTAAAAGACAATAGAAAAACTGTAATGTTAGCCGACGCGTTTCGTCCAATGTCGACTTTTTCAAGGCAAAAACGAAATGGATTTATAACAAAACAAAATGTCCTTAGCAACTGGAAGGATTTAGAAAACCCTATTGTATTCATATTGTCAACTTAAAATTACGTCAAGTACTATCACGTGTGGAAATATTGTTTTTATTGTTGTCTTGACGGATTCAACCATTTTCTTTTGATTTTTTGATACAGTTGTGTACGTTTGCTTTTGAGAGTTATAATTCTGTTAGGAAAGGTGAAATAGGGAAAAAGTCTGAGCGTAGATTAATATTTGGATAATATTCAAGACATCAAAAGAAAATGGTTGAATCCGTCAAGACTACAAGAAAAACAATATTTCCACACATTACTTTGTTTTAATAAATTCATTTCGTTTTTGCCTTGAAAAAGTCCACATTGGACGAAACGTGCCGGCTAATATTACAGCTTTCCTATTGTCTTTTACATTTATAAAAATATATATATATTTATAAAAAAAAAAAAATATATATATATATATATATATATATATATATATATATATATATATATATATATATTGCCACCAATACATTTTGGTTAAGAAAAATTTCTACCAGCAATATATTTTGGAAAAAAATTTTTCACCAGCAATATCTTTTTGAAAACAAAAAATATTACCAGCAGTACATTTGTGGAAAAGAAAATTATTGGTAGCAATTTTAGAAATATAAAAATGCATACAATAAATTTTTCAAAAAGAATTATTACCAGCAATTCATATATATATATATATATATATATATATATATATATATATATATATATATATATATATATCCTTATGTATAAAATGGATAAAGTGTATTTTTTTTAATTCAGCTAGTACTTTCAATTGCTTCACGCATTCATCTTCAGGCTGTTCAAATATTACAAGTGAGAATTTTTATGAATTTTGTAATTTGGTAAATCCACGAATATTGAAATATTTTAACTTTAGCGTTGCGATTTGCACGCCCCAACACTACATAGCCGTTAATAAATAGCTCATTATTAAAAACATCTTACGGTCGGAAAAACACATTTATTTCATCTTTTAGTTTTGATTCTAAAGGAAAAAATACAGCCCGAAGATGAATGCGTAAAGCATTTGAAAGTACTAGCTGAATTAATATATATATATATATATATATATATATATATATATATATATATATATATATATATATACCAGCAATATATTTTTGACAAAAAATATTACTAGCAATCCCAGCCACAAAAATCTCCTGAGCCGACCAAGCATAGAAATGAATACAATATGCGAATCAGTAATAAGGAGTGCCTGAGAAAAGCAAGGAATAACAACACAAAAATTTCAATATAAGATATTGTAAAAAAAAATGATGCTGAAACATTAGGTTTATAAGTCCCAAAAATTCATACACAGATGTCGTCAAGGATACATGGCCCAGCGGATAAAACCGTTGGTTAGATCGAGTGACTAGACCCAAAGAGTTGTGATTTCAATACCAGGCAAATTGTAGTTTTGGGTTAAAGGGAAACAACTGAGAGGAAGATGCATGGCAAGTGGAACTAGAACAATCTACCGCCGGTTCGAAACTCCAATCACCTGTAGAAAGTCGGAGCGTTCAACGGCCGAAACGCCGTGAATGTAGCAATGAAAATGAGGATAACTCTCCGATTAATTTAAATATTAATTATCTTGTCAGCATTAAATAACTCATTGAGGTTATTTTGCTGTGAAACACAACGAAACATAAACATAGTAAGAGAATGAATTCATAAATTTCGATTGTCGGTATCACTGGCTACTCGACCATTCAATAACGAATGTTTCCTCATAAAGATACAACCAATATTCAGTCAGTTATGTGCCATGCGTGATACACGCTTAGGCGATCATGTATCTTTCGATACATG
This sequence comes from Acanthosepion esculentum, assembly GCA_964036315.1. NCBI lineage: Eukaryota > Metazoa > Mollusca > Cephalopoda > Sepiida > Sepiidae > Acanthosepion > Acanthosepion esculentum. Next base: position 7,585,734 of record OZ038516.1, on the reverse strand, counting down.
ACTGACGAGGCAGATTTTTTTTCCCGCAGTAGGTTGCCATTTCTTTCTGCGGTAGACCAGTTGCCATCCAAGGCTATAGAACCCGGTCTTCCCTGCTATTTACCCATAGCTGCGGGAGAAGAAGAAGAGGATTCATACCTTTCCCAAGGGTATTAGCATGTAAGTGAATGTAATGGATTCGACTAGAATTCGAACTCGGCTTTCCGATTCCTCAACCCGAGCCGCTATCGTTTAACCCACAGTACCTACACTTACACCAGTTATGCCTTTTCTTCACTCTTTGGATATCAGGCAGGGATCAAAGTGTAGTATATGTCCACCCCATCTTTAATAATAATGGTAATATCGATTGTTACTACCGTTATTATTAAAGATGGGGTGGACAGATACTACACTTTGATCCCAGCCTGATAACGAAAAAGTGAAGAAAAAGCATAATTCATGTAGCAGTGACCAATGATTGCTGAATATTTCCTTATAAGGAAACGGCTAAGAATACAATTAGAAATTGGGAGAACGGATATTACACTTTGTGTTTTCGCCGTCGGAACAGGCAGTCAAAGGCTGTTTTCCAAACTAAATAGTATTTTTTTCATATACCGATTGGCCAATATCCTGTCTAGTTTGAAACGTCGGAAAACACAAAAGCCCGCCTAGAGCACCCTTTCCTGTGAGGTCAGCGACACCAAACAATGACTGTAAAGAATATCAAAGTGGAAGAGGGGGGGGGAAGAGAGGGGGGGACCCTTGTGTAAAACGGGATTGTTCGTGCATACGTTTAGTGGAGTATTTTCGACCGGTTCGTCAGTCCGTTGCCGCACGGGCGGCTACCGTCAGTCAGAGAATGTATTTGCATTCAACGCTGGGTCTGAACACAAAAGGTACACTCTCCGTCAATTGGTGGAGAGTCGCTGGGCGGGAGTTGTGTTTTTATCAAAGAAAAGCCGAGACACTAGTGATTGTTGACGTGTCCTTTTTTCTTCTTCTTTCTTTTCTGTAGGCTGCGTTCCGTTGCACTCAAAGACGGAGGAAGATGTCCAGGAATAGTTTCACAATTCATACCGACACGTCCCGAAGAGAACGCGGCAGGCTTGGATCAACTGTGCTATTCTCTCTTCGACTTCAAACGTCTTGGAGCCAAAATTGGGTGGAGGTGTGGTCGTGGGAACAGGTCATGGGGTTGAGGAGCTGACTCGTTTCTACCTTTGATCATTTTTCCTAGAAAGAAGGTGTTTATACTGCAAAATACACGTAAGCACGTTGCATTAACCCCGTAGCGAATAATCTATATTTTTTATATTTCAGTTTCTTCGTATCTATCTATCTATCTATCTATCTATCTATCTATCTATCTATCTATCTATCTATCTATCTATCTATCTTAGTCTATTCACATCTATCTATCTATCTATCTATCTATCTATCTATCTATCTATCTATCTATCTAACTATCCCATTCATTTTTTCTCGCTCCCATATCGATTGTCTGTCTATCTCAGTTTTTTTCATATCACAGTCTACTTAAATCTATATATTATAGACTGTTATCTATCTATCTATCTATCTATCTATCTATCTATCTATCTATCTATCTATCGCATTCTGTTCATATCTATCTATCTATCTATCTGTCTATCGCACTCTGTTCATATCTATCTATCTATCGCTTTCTGTTCATATCTATCTATCTATCTATCTATCTATCGCTTTCTGTTCATATCTATCTATCTATCTATCTATCTATCTATCTCAGTCTGTTTCTATCTATCTATCCATCTCAGTTTTTCCATATCACAGTCTATTTATATGTTGTATACTGTTATCTATCTATCTAGCTATTTTAGTTTTGTTCATATGTATCTATCACAGTATCTATCTATCTATCTATCTATCTATCTCATTCTGTTCATATCTATCTATCTATATATCTATCTATCTATCTATCTATCTATATATCTATCTATCTATCTATCTCAGTTTACTCATATGTATTTATCACACTCTATTCATACAAACAGTGTGCGATTGTTAAATTGTCGCTATTTTATATTTTTAAATTAGCGCCTGCTTGTTGCTTTTTTTATATTTTGTCAACTGCAGAGAATAGTAAAGTTAGTTGAGTCCCGTCTATGAACGCACCAAGTCGCAATTCACTTCACCAGAAATTTGGAACTGGCATGTTGTACTGCTTGGCATTCGCACCGGAAGCTCCTATACGAACATTTCAGAGTGTTTAGGTTTCAATCTGAGGACAGTGCAGGGGATTCAGAAACAGCTGGACGAGTCTTATAGTAATTACCAAATGGTTTAGCGTGATCACTAGTGATTGCCTTCATTCATTTTCCCACAGGCTCCCAGACTCAACACGGGGGCCTAGATCAAGTGTCTTGGCGGGGGAGGGCGGCTAGTGCTGCTGTCCTTGGTCAAGAGAGTGGCCTGATGGAAGAGCAAGACTCTGCACCATGCCACACAAGCAGGAGAACAAAATCATGGCAGTCAAACAATTTCTGCAACCACATTACCCCTTACATCTGGTCACCTATCTCCCCATACAGCAATCCCCTTGATTATTGTGTGTAAGGTACAGTTGACCGATTGACGAACAAAACTCCTTGTAACAGCAAAGATGAACTGAAGGCAAGGATTATGGCAGCATTCACCAACATATACAAGGAGACTCTCCAGAAGAGATGCAGGAGATTCCGAAGTCGTCTGGAGGCTGTGATTGAAGCCAATGGCGATTTTATTGAATAAATCTACTCAGTATTATTTCAAGATATTCTTGTGTAATTTTGGTAAATATATCTGTTAAAATCAGATGTCAATAGCTACGAATGACAGAAAATTGTGGAGGACCATGATCGCCTACGCCCTGAAGGGACACAGCACGTAGAAGAACATTTTTCACGAGATAAATAATGCGCGTGATAGTGTATTCGAATAGCTTCCTTTAGTGACTGAGACATGCCATCATTTACTAAACAAGGCGATACAGTCACTAAGACACAAGGGGATACTGGGCGTGAAAAACTTAGAAAACAAAAAACATTGCTAAGTTGCGAGAACAAAAGAAGACTAACCAGGGAGGGCGGTAGATAACGATTGACATTGCATTACAATTTTTGAAGATTAAAGTTGACTGGAACGTACGGAGCTAGAAGAGAGTTCCACAAGCGAGAAGTGCGAGAAAAGAAATTGTTAACATAGAACTTACAGTTACATGCAGCTGTGATTTGAGGAGACTTCGTCGCCAATCTAGTACTTCGCTTAAATTCATAAAATCTGAGCACCCTGGCGTGGAGCTTATCCAAACATATGTCATGGTAGTATTTATACAAAAAGACAGAGGGAGCAACTTTACGGAGGTATGAAAGTGACCGAAGCCGAGACCTCAGATAAGAACCAATAATATATCTGATTATTTGTATTTTATCAATGCTATCTAATCTAAACATATAGCAGAGTCACTAGATCAGATGTGGCAGCACTATTCTAAGCATGGACGAATGGTAGACTTATAGATATGTAAGATAGATTCTGGAGAGAAAAATTGTCTCACACGACACAGTGAACCAACTTTCTTAGCAGCTGACGTAGCAATGGATTTAATATAGTCTTTTCACTACATGTCAGCTGAGAACGTTAGCCCGAGAAGGCACAATATTCTAAGCATGGACGAATGATAGACTTATAGATATGTAAGATAGATTCTGGAGAGAAAAATTGTCTCGCACGACACGGTGAACCAACTTTCTTAGCAGCTGACCTAGCAATGGATTTAATATAGTCTTTTCACTTCATGTCAGCTGAGAACGTTAGCCCGAGAAGGCACAATATTCTAAGCATGGACGAATGGTAGACTTATAGATATGTAAGATAGATTCTGGAGAGAAAAATGGTCTTGCATATCACAATGAACGAACCTAGCTATGGATTCAATATACTGCTTTCACTTCATGTCAGCCGAGAAAGTTAGCCTGTGATTATACTCTGAGGCACTCTCCGGGGGGGGGGGCGGTGTAGTTTCAGCCACACTGATGGAAGGCAGAAAGGGGTCTCTCTTGACTGATAGAGCAGTTTAGTTTTGGAGGTGATAAAATTAACAACAGAATAAAAATCGTTTCGGCCCAATTTGACCTATACAGAATTTAGCCTCGTATACTGTTCACTATTTACCAACATCCCACGTTCACCATGACTCGGCGTGGTAGCACCTGTTAGGGTCCCACCTACAGGAAAATAGTGAAACCCCAAACAAGAAGAAAACCTTATGAAAGGATAAAAATACTTTTTATAGTTTTAATCTACCAGCAAAAATATTTTTATATGAAAAGTACTAACACTACCTATTAATAGTATAATTACCAATAATATAGTTTAAAGCATAGTAGTCAACGATACATTTTATAGTAGAATTACTAACAATACATTTTTTCTAAGCAAAATGACCAACAATACATTTTATCTGTAGTTGAAGGCATAGAGTTGCGTTCAAAATATATTTAGATGAAGCCATACAATTGTGTGAAATTATTTAAATTTCGGTATTAAATAACCCATAGAGATGTTGATATGCCACCAAGCAAAATCAACCCACCGACCAAAGAACCAATATTAAAGAACTCTTTCATGACATGAATCTATATAATATCCGACAATTTCTTAAAGAATTCAAATGCATTTCATAGTAGAAATACCAACAATAAATTTTACAATAAATAACCAAAAATATAGTTTATCTGTGGTTGAAGTCATGAAGTTGCTTCCGAAATATTTAGATTTCGGCATTAAATAACCCATAGAGGTGTTGATATGCCGAACAACGAAAAGTTTTGGTCGTTATCAAACGTTTGCATAATTTTAAAATAATTTTTTTAATTGAAGAATTATTTCTTTAAAATATTATATCTCATGGATAGATTGACCTGGTAGACTAAAGAATACAATGATTCCACATCGAAGAAGAATTTGGTTTAGGCTGCAAGAGATAGATTTTTTTTCAGTTGATGTCATTTAAAAATGTCCAAGACGCGTGGGACATAATAAGATCTGATATTACGAAGCGGATTAATACATGGAGAAAAGAAAGGTGGGGGAAGTGAAATGAAGAAAAAACGGAAAGAAGGAATGTAAAAATGGAAGAGAGAAAAAGAAGGCGAGAAAAGAAAAAAAAAACGAAAAGAAAAGAAAAGAAAAAGAAGAATTATATAAAAAAAAAAGAAAGTAAAAACGAAAATGATAAAAGGAAAAGAAGAGGAGAAAACTTACCTGAAGAAAAAACAAATTAAAATACAAGAACGAAAAAGAAAAGGAACTATTACAACAATGAAAAATAGGAGAAAAAGAAGGAAAGAAAGAAGAACCACAATGAAAAAGAAGGAAAGACAGAAGAACAATGAAGATAAGAAGGAAAGAAAGAGAAACCAAAAGGAAAAAGAAGGGGAAAGAGAAAACCACCAAGAAAAAGAAGAAAAGAAAGAATTAATGAGGAAAAAGAAGGAAAGAAAGGCCGTAAAAAAGAACGAAAGAAAGAAGAACCACATTGAAAAAGAAGGAAAGAAAGAAGAACCATGAAGATAAGAAGGAAAGAAAGAGAAACCAAAAGGAAAAAGAAGGGGAAAGAGAAAACCACCAAGAAAAAGAAAAAAAAGAAAGAATTAATGAGGAAAAAGAAGGAAAGAAATAAGAACCATTCGACACACCCTGTAGCCCCAGTTGACAGGGTTCCATTTGCTGATGGAAACTGACGAAAACAATTATCTGGCAAGAAACAGTGAATCATTTTTTCGAGTTGTAGGCGTAGAAATTGATTCAATCTTGTCACTCTACTTTATGTCAGTAGAAAATTTGGGTTACTTCAAATATAAAACTGTGAGACCGAGTTGCCAATCTAGTAGTAACCCTCAATTTCATGCATTGAAGCCATTTGTTAATTTTAAAGTTTCGAAAATGAAACTAATGTCGTTTACAGTCTCAGAGATCCATCAACATGGCAGATGTTAAACCCCAAAAGAGTAACACATTGCGCCTTCACGAATAATTGATTGAATAAGATGTAGTTCTTTAATATATATATATATATATATATATATATATATATATATATATATATATATATATATATAGTTAATTAATTGATGAGATGTTTGGTAATCTGTATGGTTAATCCCAAGGAGGACGTAATCCACATAGGTGCCGATGACAAGAAGGCTTGCCTTTCACTTGAATAATCATAGTTCAATCTTAGAACATTTAAACGAGCACTGATGTCAACATTCACAGTTTAGGAAGATATTAGTCAAAAATGGACCAGTGCTTCATCAAGATAATAATAAGCAAAAACTTAAAATTCTGGAGGCCCTTTATAGAAAAGAATTGCTGTCAAGAATAAATAGAGTCAAATATGAGTATAGCAACAAAGTTCTTAAATGCCACGTTGCTGATGGAAACTGACGAAAAAAGATTGTCTGATACGAAACAGTCAACCAATTTTTGAGTAGTAGGCGTAGAAATTTATTAAACCTAGTCACTCTACTTCATGTCAGTAGAAAATTTGGGTTATTTCAAATGTAAAAATTGTTAGACCGAGTTGCCAATCTAGTAGCACCTTCAATTTCATGCAGTGAAACCAACTCGGAGAATAGCAGACCGGAGCAGTTGCCATGAAAATATTTGTAGAAAAGACACAGGGAAGCCACGCCATTTTGGTGGGAAAGTGACTGAAGTCGAGATGCCAGGTTGGGATCTAAATTTCGAATTTGCGGTGTTAACACATAACACATGCATAGATATGCAACCCCTAAAGATGGTCTCAGACGAGATTGAAAGTACTTAGGAAAACAATTATTTCAAAGAAAACTTTGTGATTTTTCTTAATCAATTTTCTACTGCCAACAAGTAATTAATTGGTGGACTCGGCAAGATTAAACCTAAAATAAATAGACATAATACATCTAAATTATTTCACCAAATACATATATATATATATATATATATATATATATATATATATACATATATATATATATATATATATATATATATATATATATATATATATATATATATATATATAAATATAAAGAGAGAGAGAGAGAGAGAAAGTGAGATGGCGAGATTTGCACAGACAAGATCGAGCAGTGGTTCCCAAGCGATTTTGTGCCATGCCCTACTTTGGTATTTCTAAAAGTCTGGTACCCCCTGTCATATTTAATTCTTACATATACAAAATTTTACTGCAATTCACGTGAAAGAAGCTTAAAAGGCCATTAACTTGGTCTCTAAACAAGCCTCCAAAAACCATGGCATAAATGAAAGAGAAAAATTTTAAAAAACAAACCAAAAAGACAGTTAAACTTATATAGTTTCAAAACATATAATAGAGAACTGAAAGGCAGAAATATAAAATATTTGAATGAAAGTTTATCCTGTAATATACTTTGATAATTTCAATCATGAAATAATAATGCAAAATAAAATTTGAGCCCATCACAAAATGACTGTTAGTGAGATCCTTACGCGTCATGCCTGCTACAGACTTAAGCCTCAAGTCGCCTCGTTTAGTGATATCCAGTCGATATCTTTTCTTCAATAACAAATCATTTACGGCACTAAAGCAACTTTCAGCAAAATATGAAGACGGAAATGGTAAGAACAAATTTCTTGTAACGGTCGTTGAATTTAAGCAAACTGAATGCTCACACGCGCTGATTGGCCGACAAAACATGGGCTCTTCCAACGACATGCATCACGCCCTCTCTTTAGGCATTGATTGGCTGACAAAACATGAGCTCTTCCAACGACATGCATCACGACTTCTCCTTACGCGCTGCTTGGCCGACAGAACATGGGCTCTTCCAACGGCATGCATCACGCCCTCTGTTTACGCGCTGATTGGCCGACAAAATATGGGCTCTTCCAGCAACATGCATCACGCCCTCAGCTAACGCGCTGATTGATTGACAAAACATGGGCTCTTCCAACGGCATGCATCACGACCTCTCCTTACGCGCTGATTGGCCGACAAAACTGGGGCTCTTCCAGCGACATGCATCACACCCTGACCGAAACACGCACGCCGATAGAGGCGTTTCCTTTGCCGAAATTCATAGGCGACACGGGTAATTGCTAATGTGCGCAGCCGGGATCAATTCCGATACATTGTCAACGATGTGAGAGATTAAGAGTAGCTTAGACGTGGCACAAGGACTAATGTATGGGGCACCCGGTGAGAGTCGCACTCGCTACTCAGTCGTAATTGATCTAGCGAGACAAGCTTGTTAACCATTGTACCACATCGAAGTGCCCTGATTTTCTGAGCGCAGCCTAGATGTGGCACAAGTATAATAATGATATTAAAATTTATTTTTAAAAGTGCTGTTCGATAAAAGTGACTCACCTGATTTTTTTTACTAAAAATATTTTTTTGTCTATTGTTTTTGGGGTTGAAATAATTTTTAATCTTACTAATATGAAGACCCCTTACCGACCACCTAGGAAAAAAGTTTATTCACCCTAAGGTATTCTTCTATTGATAATTATACATTTGGGTATAAATGAGATTCAGGAAAAAAACTCTGTGCAAAAAAAGTGATTCAGATATCGCAGTCTAATGATTAAACTGGTAAATTTAAAGACCTTTTGACAAAATATTGAAAACTATTTTACAATACACCCAGAACAATATTCTAGAGAAATCTAGAACAGCTTAAATTAAATCTAGAGTATTCCAGAATATTCCAGAAAGCCTCATAGAGTATAAAAACTGCTTGAAGTAGCCACTCAAATCACTAACCCGATGAAAGGGTACAAATACGCATCAGAACCACTTAAGGCATCTATTATTGCCCTCTCAAAAGCAGGAAAGTCTACGAAAGAAATTGCAGAAATTGTTATAACCTCGCAATCAAATGTCTCTCGAGTGCTTAGGGCACATAATGATGCCACTCCTGCTCCAAGGAAGGAAACAAGGGGACGAAAGAAAACGATTGATGGTAGAACTGGCTGGGTAATCAAGGGAGAAGTTGCGAAGAATAGGACTATAACTAGCCAAGAAATTGCAGCCAGTCTAAGCGAAGAGCAAGGTGTTAGTCTTGCCACTTCAACAGTTCGTCGGTGGCTGTTAGAACAAGGCAACAAATCTTGTACACGAAGGTTTAAGTCGCTCATAAGCAAAGCCAACAAAGCCAAGAGACTTGAATGGGCTCACTATTACAAAAATTTCACCGTAGAAGACTGGAAGAATGTTCTCTTCTCCGATGAAACGAAAGTTGAGCTAAATTCAAAGGATAAGGTGAGTCACTTTTATCGAACCGCACTGTATATATATATATATATATATATACATATATATATATATATATATATATATATATATATATATATATATATATATATATATATATATATATAAATCAAATTGGCTGTTTGACCAGGCCCTGGGTGTTAACCAGCTTAGGAATCTCTCCGTCCAATGATACTGTGTTATTACCACTGATACTGAAAGAAAATCTATTGACCCCTGTGTACCACATTGTGTTAGACGGTTGTTGGCACTGCCTGAAGGTTTATCCATCCTTTGATCGGCTTTGTTTTAATACATCTATGTATCTACTATTTACATTATTCGGTCTATTGTCCCCATCATTATCGCCATATTTATTACAAGGTTTTGGCCGTTGTATGCTCCGACCTTCTTCAGGTGGTTGGAATGTCGAACTGAACCCTTTATTTCGCTCACTGGTGTAGACTGTTCTAGTTCCACGTGAAATGTTTAATGGATGTCACTTATCAGTTATGTACTGTTAATTCCTCTCTCCAAGTTCTCCACAGCCTTATCCACTGTCCTTGAGGACAAATGGCACAGTGGATAAAGGAGTTAGTTAGATCCAGTGACAGGACCCAAAACGTGTGAGTTCAATATCTGGTTAAGGCGGTGGAGAATGGGGAATAAACAGGAGATAACTGATAACTGACATGGCACGTGGAACTAGAACAGTCTACCCCAGTGAGCGAAATAAAGGGTTCAGTTCGATATTCCGACTACCTGAAGAGGGCCGGTGCGTACAACGGCCGAAACGTTGTAATAAATATGGCGACAAAGATGAGGACAATAGTCCGAATAATTTAAATAGTGTACATAATGTGAATTTCAGGTGGTCGTCAGAAGAAATGAAAGCCCAGACCTATTTAATCTATTTCTAGATAATAGCCTGCATATTACAAACACAGATCTGAAGAGATGGGCGCTGAATATTTAAGCACACCATACCCCATCCCAAACAAGCCTACAAATAAAAGACAACGGTCCAGTTTTCCTTGTCAAGGCCAATAAAATTAAATATAGAATACGCGATGCTGGAGGTAGTTTCCCCCAATACCACACGTTGCTACAAAACATTAACATACAAACAAGCCATACATGGCACCAAATACATTCAGAAATCTCTAAACTGTCAGCTATATATATCCGCTTTCTAAAATCAATGTTTACAAATGCTTTTGAGTGGGTAAAGCCTGAAGTGAGTGAAGACTATCTTTCTTTTAGCATTGTGGACTGTCGCTACAGAACACCAAGAACCGTACTATATAATAAAACCCGAAATCGCATCACTTGAAGAGTTCCAACGGCAGCAACAACTAAAATGGATAGCACATGTTGAAGAGAAAATAATGACATAATCAAGATGATGATGTTCCACAGTACTTCAAACAAAAGTTTAGGAAAGTAACCCCTATCAATACTGAAAAGAGCGATAACAGCTACTAGACTTGAGAGACCTATTTTTCTTCCAAGTCAACTACAAAAATTGAAATGCAATGTCAATCGTTATCTTCTGTCTTCTTAATTCTTGTTCTTTTATTGTCCTCTCTCCTTAATAGTGTTTTCTTTTTCTCATATTCTCAATTTGATCTTCTAAAATTTAAATGCAGTGTCAATCGTTATCTTCTGTCTTCTTAATTCTTGTTCTTTTATTGTCCTCTCTCCTTAATAGTGTTTTGTTTATCTCATATTCTCAATTCGTTGTTTTAAAATTTAAATGTCAATCGTTAATTTTTGTGTTCTTAATTCTTCTTCTTTTATTTTTCTTTCTCTTTTATTTTCCTTGTGCCTTAGCGGCATTATTTCCTTGCTTGAAATGATTTAAAATCTAATGTAAAAATGAAAAATGATAAGTTATTGATTGGTGGTAATGCGACAGCGGAAATTGCGAGGAAGTTGAACAGAAATCAGAGAAGACTAAACAAAGTATCTGAAAATAACAACAAGATATAAATAAACCCTGGATCTGTACTCTGAGAGTAAATTACAAGCGTAACAAAACAAACTGCGAAATGGAGAATTCAACATGTAAACAGCCAACAAATGCAGATATTTAAATATCTGGGAAGTTGTTTTCTTCATAGAGAATGCAATATGCATACCGAAAATTAAACAGGCTTTGGAACAGCGAAAGTTGCCTTCTAGAAGGTGAACCAATCTCTTAGAGACGGGAATATTTGGTTACAAACAAACATAAAAAAAAGAAGTGAAATATTAAATATCGATCATCTTGTCTAGGAAGGAATCCTGGACAATTTCCACAGAAATGAAAAAAAGTAACAGAAATGTTTCTACAGAAGGATGCTGAGGATTTATCACTACAGAAACGAATAATGTTTAATGAAAATGAAAGCAAAAAAGAATATTGTTACTCAGACACAATGAAGAAAGAGGGCTTAGAGAATCTGACATGCACATGGCCTATCAAAAGCAAGAGGAAAGGGAAGGCCCCCTACCTTGTGTCAATGGGTGGCAGAACTGGGGAAATTGAGAAAAATCGCTAAAGTCCACAGGAGATAAGAAGTCTGTATTGATTAATTAATTGATTGACTCATTTTTTTATCAACTCTTTTTAGATTATTTAAAGCCAGAAAATATGTTTAGATTGTAAGAACATTCTTTCTTGCGGGGAAATAATAAAGGTTGGTAACAAAAGTTTTACTAATTAACCCATAGCTAGGGGAGAACATGTGGATTCAAAATTAATCAGAATTTGATTAAAAAAGAAAGAGAAACTATAAGTTGGGGGGATCACATCTACATTACAATCAATATATAAACCGATCCCTCATTTTGTGGCCACTATAGTTTTCTATACATTTCTATTCCAGAGAATGTAAATAAATCTAAAAGACATGCCTGTGTAGCTAATCAGTATTTCATTGATTCATTGGTTTGTTTTCTACGGCTTATCAACAAACAAGAAATTATAGTGGATATAAAGTGGGGGATCAATTCTATATTACAATCAATATATAAACTGCTCCCTCACTTTGTGGCCACTATAGTTTTCTATACATTTCTATTCCAGAGAATGTAAATAAATCTAAAAGACATGCCTGTGTAGCTAATCAGTATTTCTTCGATTCATTCATTCATTTTCTACGGCTTATCAATAAACAAGAAATTATAATGTGGTTTTAAAGTGGGAGATCAACACTATAAATTATGAATACTGCACACATTTTTAAAATGCTTACAGTAGAATGTGTAAGAAAAAAAACATTTAGACATTTCATAACCTAGTTACCTCCCTTGATGTTTACATCATAAAATTTAAATCATACAATACATCGTCTAAGCGTTTTTCACTTCACAACTAAAATATTTAACTTTCAGGTCAATTTTGTCTTAGAAAAATGATCAACACAATAATTTTTATCTTAGAAAAGTCAACATTCGGATGACATTTGTGCTAATGTCGAAAGTACTCAGAATAAATGAATATGTATCAACATAGTAATTTTCTCTTTTCCTTTAATAACGATACTAAGAAGCTTGTTCGTGAATATGAGAGGATCCTATTGAAAATAAGTAGACAAAACTTGTCTAAATTATTCAATGTGACATGTGTTAACGAAAACACACTGCCAAAACATACGCAATTTATGTGTGTGTGCGTGTATGTGTGCACACACACACACACACACACACACATATATATATATATATATATATATATATATATATATATATATATATATATGTATACTAGCAGCATGGCCCGGCATTGCCCGTGCTTGATTAAAAAATCGTACGACTCATACAGCAATCGCTATCACTTGACTTAAAATATTTTTGCCCTTCCTTGCATTTAAAGGAGTGCCCTTTGCCGTACTGATGTTGCTAGATCTCACACTGCGATTTTTTTCTAAGCTCTATACTAAACATTGAATCTGTTACGAAAAAAGAACTAAACAAAATGAACACAAAACGATCAGCTTTAAAAAAGGACACGTAACTGGAAAAGCCGAATGAAAAAACAATGTTAACAACAAATAGTTTTTTACACCCAACCCAGTTCTGCGGAATCAGAATCAACGTTGAGTTTAAGCAAGCGAATGAGCCAATTGGAGTAAAGTGCCATGCAGATTTAAATTTTTCCCCATTTGTAACGAATGCAGCTAGCGATTTCTTTTTGCATGCTAGCATGCTAGTTAACATTCGTGTCAGTCAGCTGTTGGCTCTCACGCTGGCCAATAGAATCTTCCTGCCTATTCGTGGCAGCCAACTATAGGCACTCACTATGGCCAGTAGAAAATGGCCGCAAACTACATGAAAACTACCGTAGAATCATGAAAAAATCGATTATTTCCACTATCGATGGGAGTTGGGAAATGCAAAATCGGTCTTGGCCTTTCCCGCTAACTTGGGGCATGTGCATGTAAATTTTGGTGCAAATCCGTCGGAAATTGCGGCCGTGCATTCATCACACACACACACACACACACACACACACACACACACACACACACACACACACATATCCTGCCTTTTATAGATAGAGATATATTTGGTGGTTAGAACGTTCGCTATCTGTCCATGGGACCCGGTTTCAAATCTCACCACGTTTGACATCCTGATGTTATCGGGGAGGATCCCAGCTGACGGCACCTTTGGAAAGTGGTTGAAAACCATACCATACATTGATCCAAGCCTTCTGAGTGCAATTGGGTAGACGGAACATTGCGGTCCCATCGATATCCGTGCTAGCACGGAGACACAAGTCATCGTGACCGAGGGTTTGAGTGTGCTGGCCATGTTCAGATTGCTGATCACGCTAGATAACACACTCTCTCCCAGAAACTGTAACTAAGGTCTGCTCAGCATAGTTGCCATATGAACCACAGGTGGGCTCTGTGGGTGTTGGACAAACACAAATGCGCCTGAGCAAGCATCTGCAATAGGGATTGGCTAGCCGCCCTAGTAGACGGGTATCTTTGAATGCGATATATATATATATATATATATATATATATATATATATATATATATATATTAAATATCTCCATCTTATTCATGGCTTTCATATGGTTTTCATTAATGCCAACAACTACAGTATAACTGTGTTATGAGCGGCTCCTAATCCAATAATGCGTAAAATCTCTAAAACATGGCCAGATTCTGCATAGCCTTTTCATTCTTGAATAATGTAATCAATAACAAATATTAAATTCAGAGTTAGGCCGGCCAATTCCCGGTTCATCTCCGCCCGTCTCCCGATATAGAATTTCCATCTTTCAAAACGGATGTAATAGCGTGGTTCTGCATACAAACTCTCTCGGATACAATGGGACCTGTTTGTATTTTGCAGTGCCTTCTTGAATCCGATGTCCATGTGCATGGGAGGATAGGGCGAGAAGTAGGGATCTGAAGGTGTCATCTCGCCCCGCAGGTGGAGGGGGGTTAATCCAATTAGATGCGTCATAAAATATTGGACAATCGATATAGCAGCGAGAAAAGATGAATGGGATAGATAGATAGATAGATAGATAGATAGATAGATAGATAGATAGATGAACAGACTGACATAGATAGATAGATAGATAGATAGATAGATAGATAGATAGATAGATAGATAGATAGATAGATGAACAGACTGACATAGATAGATAGATAGATAGATAGATAGATAGATGAACAGACTGACATAGATAGATAGATAGATAGATAGATAGATAGATAGTGAACAGGCCGAGATAGATAGATAGATAGATAGATAGATGAACAGACTGACATAGATAGATAGATAGATAGATAGATAGATAGATAGATAGATAGATAGATAGATGAACAGACTGACATAGATAGATAGATAGATAGATAGATGAACAGACTGACATAGATAGATAGATAGATAGATAGATAGATAGATAGATAGATGAACAGACTGACATAGATAGATAGATAGATAGATAGATAGATAGATAGATAGATAGATAGATAGATGAACAGACTGACATAGATAGATAGATAGATAGATAGATAGATAGATAGATAGATAGATAGATAGTGAACAGGCCGAGATAGATAGATAGATAGATAGATAGATAGATAGATATTATTCATAAATAAATAGATTAAATTTCTTGATATAATAAAACCTGACATTGCAAAAACAAAATATTAACGATTTTTTCATAAGACGAACGCAACTCGATACACTGTACCTACAAATATATGTAAATCCTTAAATATTTATTCCTCTTAATAAAATCTTTCTATAGTCGGAATGTATACATTTGTTTGGGTTTATTCTCTTTATTTCTTCTTTTCTTTTCTTTCTTTCCGGTTGAAATTTGGTCGAAAAGAAATAATTTGCAGACGAAAACGACAATTATACGCTTATTTGTAATAAGCTGTTTAGCGTTCATATAAATTTATTTTACGTTTTTTTCTCTCCTCTGATTACCACTATACTCATCCCTGGGATTGAACTCACAATTCCCAGATTACCAAATATCACGAACCAGCCTACTAGTCTATTGACCTACTTCCTATATCACAATGCAATATTGCAATCTGATCCGAAAACAATTTGAGCTTTGCAGGAGTCTGCTG
Organism: Acanthosepion esculentum; assembly: GCA_964036315.1. Taxonomy (NCBI): domain Eukaryota; kingdom Metazoa; phylum Mollusca; class Cephalopoda; order Sepiida; family Sepiidae; genus Acanthosepion; species Acanthosepion esculentum. The sequence continues at coordinate 7,569,851 of OZ038516.1, read as the reverse complement.
GCGAGCAAAACAATTTAAATTGTTATATATCAAAACATTGTAATCATTGATAGTTTTTTTTTTAATTTAAGATACATGAAAGTAGCTATGGGTCATAAGAAATCATTTATCTCAACAATGAAATAAATTATTATCAATTTACTGAATGATGTGTGGGCAACTTCAAAAATTGTCAAAAAAAAAATGGAATGTAAAATGATGCACCCCCCCAATCGTACCACGTTTATTTTAACTACCTCAACTTCTCGTCAATGTTTACTGTTTTAAATAAGATGTTTAGAATTGTAATAAAACTTAAACATATTGTAGAATCGCCCATATTTTTCACTCCCCCCGTTAAAAATAGACTATTCCATAAGAACTAGTTTCAACCAATCAACACCACACATTGTGTAACTCGACTTATTATTGGTCGATACGACCCCAGAATGTGTACCCATGGCCAAAAATCTGTTTTTACCGCTATTTTCACCGGAGCCTACTTTGACTTCCCAAAGTAGATAAAAGGACGAATTTCAGTCCAATTCACCAGTTAGTAATTCGCCTTCAGAGAGATTCCACACAGATCCACGCGTGTCTACATTTTGAATTAAGAACTTTTCGCGTGTCAACTCCTGACTCAACTACCAACCTCTCTCTAAACCCATTACAGCTTTCTTAAAAAGAGTTAATTACACTACCAAACAGAAATTGTAATTCTAGCATAAGACAAAAGAAAATACAGTCCAGGGTGAACAACTCTGTCAGAACAAGACAAAACAAAACCAACTTAAATCTCACATACATTATTTTCTAATTTACCTCTCGATAAATTTTCCTTTCGTATTACATGTGGACATTTTCTCAACAAAAGAACAATGCAGAACATTAATTCATTTAATATTCTTGATGCAAACTTCGTCAACTTGCATATAACCAAAACACAATCTTTTCTCTATTTGTAAAAATTGTATATAAATGTGCGATATTTTCTAGTTGAATGCACATCCACCGTTGTTTCTTGTTCATTTTGCATTGAGTTTTATTCGACTTGTACGTCGATGCTTTTATTTGTTGTGATTAATGTGAAGAACATGATTTCAAATTCATCACTCTAGTAACAAAAAACCTTCTGATTTCACACTCAATTCATAGCAATCCCAACAACATGATGAAAGTGTTTGTTTTTTGTTCTTGATAACTTACACCAAAAAAATTAAACATTTTTTATTTATTAGATTGTTTATTTACAAGATTTTAATATTAACAACATTCTCTAAAAAAATTTTAAAAAATGCTGTAGAGATCTCGCAGTCACGAGAAATAAAATTCCCTAATTTCCCATGATTCCCTCGTAAAAAAAAAGGGAAAAAAGAAGAAACCGCCCTACTGACGCTTTATCAAGAAATGGACGTCTCTGGGAATGAAGACAAAAGATAAGATTTATTCAGATATTACTTCATCATATTGAATATGACTTTTAATGATAGACTTTATCACAACGGAATATTTCACTCATTCCACAAGAAAGGGACGTAGAAAGAAAGAAAGAAAAATGTGAATGAATGGGACATAGAAAGAAAGAAAGAAAGAAAGAAAGAAAAATGTGAATGAAAGAAAGAAAGAAAGAAAAATGTGAATGAAAGAAAGAAAGAAAGAAAAATGTGAATTAAAGGGTCATAGAAAGAAGGAAAGAAAGAAAAAAAGAAAAATGTGAATGAAAGAAAGAAAGAAAAATGTGAATGAAAGAAAGAAAAATGTGAATGAAAGGGACATAGAAAGAAAGAAAGAAAGAAAGAAAGAAAAATGTGAATGTAAGAAAGAAAGAAAGAAAGAAAGAAAGAAAAATGTGAAAGAAACAAAGAAAGAAAAATGTGAATGAAAAGGACGTAGAAAGAAAGAAAGAAAGAAAGAAAAATGTGAATGAAAGCTACGTAGAAAGAAAGAAAGAAGGAAAGAAAAATGTGAATGAAAGGAACGTAGAAAGAAAGAAGGAAAGAAAGAAAGAAAGAAAAATGTGAAAGAAAGAAAGAAAGAAAGAAAAATGTGAATGAAAGGGACATAGAAAGAAAGAAAGAAAGAAAAATGTGAATGTAAGAAAGAAAGAAAGAAAGAAAGAAAAATGTGAAAGAAACAAAGAAAGAAAGAAAAATGTGAATGAAAAGGACGTAGAAAGAAAGAAAGAAAGAAAGAAAAATGTGAATGAAAGCTACGTAGAAAGAAAGAAAGATGGAAAGAAAAATGTGAATGAAAGGAACGTAGAAAGAAAGAAGGAAAGAAAGAAAGAAAGAAAGAAAAAGGAAAGAAAAATGTGAATGAAAGGGACGTAGAAAGAAAGAAGGAAAGAAAGAAACACTCACAAAAAAAAGAAAAGATTAAACACTGTTTATTTATTAGATTGTTTATTTACAAGAATAATTTTCTATTTTTGTCTGACAGCCATGACTGTGTCACTCCACCAGAAATTTGGAAAATCTATTCTATACTCTGCTCCAATACGAACATTTCAGAGTCTTTGGGTGTCAATCTGAAGACAGGAGATTCGGAAAAAAGTTGGATGTTATATCCAGTCAACATCATGGAGTTTGGGGGGATCACTAGTGATGGTGACACTATGCGTTCATTCACCTACCTACAGGGCCTCAGACTCAATACGAAACCCTGTATCAAGATATATATACCTGGGTCAAGAGGGTGGCTGCTGGAAGATCCTATGCCTGACAACAGGACTCTGCACCATGTCACACAAGTAGGAAAATACAGTCATGGCTGTCAGACAAATTCTGCGACCATATCACCCCTTATATCTGGCCACCTAGCTACCCAAACTGCAACCCCCTTGATTATTATGTGTGGGTTACAGTTGAGCGAGATACCAGCAAACTCCTTGTAACACTAAAGATGAACTGAAGGCAAAGATTATGACAGCATTCACCAACATAAACAAGGAGCCAGTTCTGAAGAGTTGCAGGAGATTTCGAAGTCTTCTGGAAGATAGTTGTTGAAGCCAATAGTGAATTTATTGAATGAATCTACTCTTTAGTATTTCAAGATATTTTTTGTGTAATTTTGGTAAATACCGTATTTTCCGCCTTCGGCTTCGAAGACGCAACCTAATATTGGAAAGAAATTTCTAAGAAAAAAAGTCCTTCTCATACAACAACGCATTCACCATGCGTCCCTCACATACTGGCGCCACGTATTGTTTACATTAATCAATTGATCAATTTTGTTTTTATGGCAATGACATACTAGGCAAGAGCAGAAAGGCTTCCGCCTCAACTAGGAAACAGAGCATGTTTAAGCTTGTGGCTCGGCTCCAGGAAGATTTATAGTCTTGAAAATACTTGTAACAGCTAAGTACTGAGGTTACATCATATAAAAGGTTGAATTAGATAGGTAGCATTATAGTGTAATGACTCAACATACAAATCTACGTCCCTATCAGTCAAGCCAATTATGTGACCGTTCAAGCTTACTTAAGCCAGGGCGTTGCCTTACATTTGTCTTCGAAGACGCACACGTATTCTTCAGGGTTTTTTAAGAAAAAAAGTGCCGGGAAATAGGGTAATTGTTGGAGCACTTGATAAAAAAGAAATCCAAGAATTATGGGATCGGAATATTATATTAATACCCCGATCCCATAATTCTTGATCCCATAATTTATAGGCTTGATGTAAGCTGTCTCCAACAATCCTAAATCAAAAAAGGACTTTATATATACTTCAGACTTAATTAGCCATGGAAAGAGTAAATATGATGGGAATTTTATTGTCACCATCATTAAATTTCTCGAGTACGCAGGCCGATAGACAAACCATATATATATATATATATATATATATATATATATATATATATATATAGATAGATAGATAGATAGATAGATAGATAGATAGATATGAAGAAATATAGTTTTAAGGTGTCCAATATTTATGGGATAAAGTGCTCAATATCAGAGACAGAGCGTATGTTTATATAAATATAAAAGTGAACATTGAAGTCAACTCTCAGAGGCGACAGGCTGTTTCATGCTGGACGCAATCGTCAGGCCACCGATTGCGTCCAGCATATAACAGCCTATCGCCTTTGAGTGTTGACTTCAATGTTCACTTATATATATATATATACATATATATACATATATATATATATATATATTTCTTGGGGGTAGAGAATTTTATTATGGAAATAAAAACTGCAAGATGAACTTTACCATTCATGATTAAAAAAAGAAATAAAAAATTTTAAAAAATGTCCAGCCGACAGGTTTCGCCCTCACTCACCATAGCCGAAATCGAGGGAAGACCAAATATTACAATATAACATGTAAGACATGAGAAGCATGTGATGAAATAAAGGTGGAAAGATCATATGAAAATGTTGTCAAGTTCTAACAGACATTCCCTCAAATATATATATTTGCCAACATTATAGTACAAGGATTCAACATACAACTCCACGTCGCTATCACTCAAGCCAATTAGGCGAACGTTCAAGTTCACTTGAGCCTGGGCGTTGCCTTACATTCGTCATAGAAGACGCACCCGTATTTTCTTTGGGGAAAAGTGTACGTCTTGTAAGACGGAAAATGCGGTACATCTATTAAAATGAGATGCCGGTGCTATTTTCATTTTGACGACATTTAGACGACAATTTATCCATCGCACCCTGTATATTTGTTAAAATGAGATGTCAGTGCTATTTTCATTTCGGCTTCATTTAGACGACAATTTATCCATCGCACCCTGTATATCTGTTAAAATGAGATGCCGGTGCTATTTTCATTTCGGCGTCATTTAGACGACAATTTATCCATCGCACCCTGTACATCTGTTAAAATGGGATGCCAGTGCTATTTTCATTTCGGCTTCATTTAGACGACAATTTATCCATCGTACCCTGTATATCTGTGAAAATGGGATGCCGGTGCTATTTTCATTTCGGCTTCATTTAGACGACAATTTATCCATCGCACCCTGTATATCTGTTAAAATGAGATGCCGGTGCTATTTTCATTTCGGCGTCATTTAGACGACAATTTATCCATCGCACCCTGTATATCTGTTAAAATGGGATGCCGGTGCTATTTTCATTTCGGCTTCATTTAGACGACAATTTATCCATCGCACCCTGTATATCTGTTAAAATGGGATGCCAGTGCTATTTTCATTTCGGCGTCATTTAGACGACAATTTATCCATCGCACCCTGTATATCTGTTAAAATGGGATGCCAGTGCTATTTTCATTTCGGCGTCATTTAGACGACAATTTATCCATCGCACCCTGTATATCTGTTAAAATGGGATGCCAGTGCTATTTTCATTTCGGCGTCATTTAGACGACAATTTATCCATCGCACCCTGTATATCTGTTAAAATGGGATGCCAGTGCTATTTTCATTTAGACGACAATTTATACATCGCACCCTGTATATCTGTTAAAATGGGATGCCAGTGCTATTTTCATTTCGGCTTCATTTAGACGACAATTTATCCATCGTACCCTGTATATCTGTTAAAATGGGATGCCGGTGCTATTTTCATTTCGGCTGCATTTAGACGACAATTTATCCATCGCACCCTGTATATCTGTTAAAATGGGATGCCAGTGCTATTTTCATTTCGGCTTCATTTAGACGACAATTTATCCATCGCACCCTGTATATCTGTTAAAATGAGATGTCGGTGCTATTTTCATTTCGGCGTCATTTAGACGACAATTTATCCATCGCACCCTGTATATCTGTTAAAATGGGATGCCGGTGCTATTTTTATTTCGGCTTCATTTAGACGACAATTTATCCATCGCACCCTGTATATCTGTTAAAATGGGATGCCAGTGCTATTTTCATTTCGGCTTCATTTAGACGACAATTTATCCATCGCACCCTGTATATCTGTTAAAATGGGATGCCAGTGCTATTTTCATTTCGGCTTCATTTAGAAGACAATTTATCCATCGCACCCTGTATATCTGTTAAAATGGGATGCCAGTGCTATTTTCATTTCGGCGTCATTTAGACGACAATTTATCCATCGTACCCTGTATATCTGTTAAAATGAGATGCCAGTGCTATTTTCATTTCGGCGTCATTTAGACGACAATTTATCCATCGCACCCTGTATATCTGTTAAAATGGGATGCCAGTGCTATTTTCATTTCGGCGTCATTTAGACGACAATTTATCCATCCTACCCTGTATATCTGTTAAAATGGGATGCCAGTGCTATTTTCATTTCGGCGTCATTTAGACGACAATTTATCCATCGCACCCTGTATATCTGTTAAAATGGGATGCCAGTGCTATTTTCATTTCGGCGTCATTTAGACGACAATTTATCCATCGCACCCTGTATATCTGTTAAAATGGGATGCCAGTGCTATTTTCATTTCGGCGTCATTTAGACGACAATTTATCCATCGTACCCTGTATATCTGTTAAAATGGGATGCCAGTGCTATTTTCATTTCGGCGTCATTTAGACGACAATTTATCCATCGCACCCTTTAGCTTTCACATTTACATGGCTACCATTCGTCCAAACATTGAATATTACTGTCACATCTGTTTTGGTTCTTCTATTATATATTTAAAAATCCTTGATGAAATCCTAAGAAGAATCTGCAATGTTAATGGTCCTGACCTGGTATCTTGGCCTCAGTCCCTTTCCCACTGACGTAACGTAGTTCCCTCTGCCTCCTCTGTAAATAATTTCATGGTAATCGTTTTTGATGAACTTTCCTCTTTGGTACTTCAACTTTCTGAATTTACTAGTCGAATTACCCGCGCCTTGCTCTGTCACATATTTTTTCATGAGAAAATGATGATTGATTTGAAATCATTGTTAGAATTTGTGGAGAAAAATGTTGCATTTCAAAATTACTCAATAATCTTGCCGATGTGACCTCCATCTTCTGGCTTTCTTCTTCTATATTGTATATAGGATTCATTTCCTTGTTCAAATTTGATTTTAATTTTAATCAAAGGAAAAAATTAATTGGTGGGTGGTTGTGCAAAAACAGATTGATCTGTACCCTTTGATATGTATTTGATACAATACTTGATTGAATGAATTGATGAGTAGATTTCCATATTGATATGACAAGTGAATTGTCACAACAAATACGTATTGTAAGGCAATACCCACTGATTGGTGATTTCTTGCTCAGCTTGACGTCCATACTGTCTCATTTTGATCTTGTCGATGTGCTTGTTTTTAAATCATTAGTAGAATTTGTGCAGAAAAATGTTGCATTTCAAAATTACTCAATGATATTGCTAATGTGACCTCCATCTTCTGGTTTTCTCCTTCTATATTTTGGATAGGAATCATTCCCTTATTCAAATTTAAATTTAACTTAAATCAAAGGGGGTATTTCAGTGGGGGTGCCACCCGGTACCCTCTTTGATCAAAATGAAATATACTTATCCAAGTACTCTAGGAGTAATTCCCTTGTTCAAATTTAAACTTAATTTATATCAAAGGGAAAAATGTTTTCAGTGGGTTTTTTGATTTTTGTTTTGCAAGCAAAATCACATCATGCTAAAGGTTAAGCAAAGTCAAATCCGGTCAGTACCTAGATGGGTGACCGCTTGGTAACACCAGGTGCTATAAGCTTGAATTTGGGGGTGGTGTAATGGATAATGATTCGGAAATGGAAATCAGAAAGCTGAGTTCGAATTCCAGTCGGGTTCATTATATTCACTTACTCGGGGGAAAGGCATGAATCTGCCACTTCGCCCCAGGTATGTATTGTATCCGTAATTCAATATTATCTGCAAAAAATACTTACAATCTAGTAATAATTTCTGACTTTAAATAAACTGCAAAGGGGCGATAAGTCGTAAAAAACAAATCAATATCTTAATGTTACAAAGTAAAAACAATATGCTTCAGAGATGAACGGAACCTTCTCACAACAAATATAATTAAACCCTGAAATGCTCTAATTTCAGTTAGCAGAAAGTTAAATGTGAAAACATTCGGTAGTCTAAAAATATTAGATAGATAGATAGATAGTCATGAAAAGGCCTGAGATAGATAGATAGATAGATAGATAGATAGATAGATAGATAGATATGAACATAGTTAGATTTGAACATAGTTAGATTTGAACAGAGATAGATAGATAGATAGATAGATAGATAGATAGATAGATAGATAGATATGAACAGAGATAGATATGAACATAGATACTTAAATTTAAAGAGATACATATATATATATATATATATATATATATATATATATATATATATATATATATATATATAAAGAGAGAGAGATAATAAACAGTGATAGATATGAACATAGATTGTTAGATTTGAACATAGATAGATAGATAGATAGATAGATAGATAGATAGATAGATAGATAGATATGAACAGTTATAGATATGAACAGTGATAGATATGAACAGTGATAGATATGAACATATATAGTTAGATTTGAACGGAGATAGATAGATAGATAGATAGAAAATGAATGGGTCAGAAAGATATTCAAATAGGGAGCAAGGTAGCTAGAACAGATGAGATTCAACGACTCTAAGAGCAAAAGGAAAATTTTTGAATGAAGTAAATGAAGAAAGAGAAAAAAAAATGAAGGGGTAGAAGAAAAAAGATAAAAAATATCTTCATTTTTCTTCCATGTCAAAGTCATCCATTCTCCACATTTCTTGAGGGAATACTAAAAGACTAAATAGTTATTTTTTTTAATATTTTCTTGTTTTAATATTTTGCTTCCTTTCAGTAAATATTTAGTCATTGTTTTCCTCGAAATAATTCCTTCCTTTTTCTAAAAAGCCCAGTAACAAAATACAAAGCGAATATATGAAGTGGTTTTCAATATGGCTTCGCCTTTCTCGTTTCTGATTGGTCAGTTTTTTTTTTTAAGCACATTCACGCTTCTTTCCGAGCGCCATTTTGGTTTTTACTGCTGCGTCGTCTTCCGTCTTATTAGTATTTCATGCACTGCGTTCGTGTTTTCTTTCATTGTTTTTCTATTTTCACATTTATCTTACATATATATATATATATATATATATATATATATATATATATATATATAGAGAGAGAGAGAGAGAGAGAGAGAGAGAGAGAGAGAGAGAGAGATAGATAGATAGATAGATATTGTTTTATATTCTTACATTAAACGTTTGTTTGTTTTGGCATTTCGCAAAATCATTTTGTTTGCTGCCCAAGTTTTTCGTGTAAACCGCACACACGGCACTTTTCCCACGCGCAATCCTTCTCAAACCTAATCCTTACCCCTGAATTTAAAGTAGACTTTCAATATGGCTGAATACAAGGCTAAGAGGATGTGGTTTCAGACGGCCCAACATCCGATCAGCTAAGAAGAATAAAGATGAAATGATTACACTGAGCCAAGGACATTAAAGTTGCTAATATTGTTATTATTAAAACAACTTTAAAATTAAAATTGCAAAGATAATGTAATTATAACAAATATAATCGCTAAAAAATAATAAAAAAATATAAAAAAATAATATGCCTTTCTCTCCAGCGAATGAAAAAAATAAGAATTGGGTGCAGACAAGGCTAAAAACAGGAGAAACAGTAGCTGTCTATATTTCTGTGATGAGGTATTATGTACACTATTTAAATTATTCGGACTATTGTCCTCATCTTTGTCGCCATATTTATTACAACGTTTCGGCCTTTCAGTATCTGACTATATTTCTGAGATGAAGTATTATGTACACTATTTACATTATTCGGACTATTGTCCTCATCTTTGTCGCCCTTATTTATTACAACGTTTCGGCCTTTCAGTATTTGTCTATATTTCTGAGATGAGGTATTATGTACACTATTTACATTATTCGGACTATTGTCCTCATCTTTGTCGCCCTTATTTATTACAACTTTTCGGCCGTTGTACACTCCGACCGTCTTCAGGTGGTTGGAATGTCGAACTGAAACCTTTATTTCGCTCACTGGGGTAGACTGTTCTAGTTCCTGTCATTGTCCTTTATCCACTGTGCCACTGGATCTAACTAACGCCTTTATCCACTGTGCCTAAAGAATCTGAGTTCAATACTTGGTTAAGGCAGTGGAGAATTTTCAGAGGGGAATTAACAGGAGTTAACTGACATCCATTAGACATGGCACGTGGAACTAGAACAGTCTACCCAACTGTGCGAAATAAAGGGTTCAGTTCGAAATTCCAACCACCTGAAGAAGGCCGGAGCGTACACCGGCCGAAACGTTGTGATAAACATGGCGACAAAGATGAGGACAATTGTCTGTAAATAGTGTTAGGAAAATGAGTTTTAAAAAAATGTAAATAGTATACATAATACCTCATCTCAGAAATATAAACAGGTTATTTTCCTAAATAGATTGTTTTTTAAATTTCTACAGAAAGTAAAACTGGCTGCTCGCTCGATAAATACACAATATATATGTGTAAATCCATTGCTAATTATTTTATAATAGGAATATATTTTTTATGTTTTTATTTTTAATCAACTGTTGTTATTTACGGGGACTTTGTTTACTTTGCGCTATCTGCAAATAAATGTAAGATCTCCTCGGTGGCAGATTTCCCTAGAATAAAGAAATTCCTCAACAACAAAAACAGCATGGGATTAAGATTAAGGATTAAGATTAAAGATAAAGATTAAGCATTGTATTGGATGAGGCGGTTTAAGAATTGTAACAGGGAGGGTTTAAAATCTTTGAAAATAAAGAAATTCAACATGTGGGTTGGTTTTATATGCATTTTTCATATAAAGAATGACTCTAAAAAAGGGGAGAAAGAGAAAATTATATTTAGGTGTATGTGTAGAGCCTCAAAAGGAAAGAAATAATTTCTGTGCATAGCAGTGTCTGCGTGTGGTGTGCACGTAGTTCTTTTGACATTAAGAAGTCGACTTTCCTTGTTTGAAAAATTGTCTTATATATTTACCTATCCATAGAATTCTTATACAAATTTTAATAACATCGATGATGTCTTTTCGTTATAAACGAAAGACTAGATTTGTTTTAAAATATTTAATCTACATTCCCTGTTTAAATATCTCCTCTCCTGCTAGGCCTCTTTCATAAACAATTTAGCTCTCTGGGACAACTGAAGAAGCCCCACAACAATAAAATTGACATGAAACAATAACACAATAAATCTATTCCATTGCAATCAAATGCAGCCAAATAAGCGAGACGAAACAGTGATTAAAAACCATTTCACAAGGTAACAATCTCCGGCTGAACGCGATAAATATCTAAACTAAAGAATTTACAGCAATAAAAACATTGACAAACATTTGACTTCGTCATCACGGCATCGTTTCCAAAACTAGATTTTAAATAATTCCAACTCTGTTTTTATTTCTCAAGCCTCAAGGTTAATTTTTAGAGGCTTAAGGTGAATCGCGTTTTGTCTCGCTTAACGTATATCTCGTTTCGTCTTGCTTAACGTGAATCTCGTGGTTGTCTTGCTTAACGTAAATCTCGTTTTATTTCGCTTAATGTGAATATTATGTTGTCTCGCTTAACGTGAATCTCACTTTATCTCGCATAACGTAAATCTCGTTTTATTTCGCTTAATGTGAATATTTTGTTGTCTCGCTTAACGTGAATCTCGCTTTATCTCGCTTAACGTGAATCTCGCTTTATCTCGCCTAATGTGAATCTCATTTTGTCTCTCTGATGAAGATTTTATTGAAACGAAATTATTTAGCAAGCGGAGAAATAGAAAATTATATTTACGTGTAGCAATATCGTCCGTGTGGCGTCCACGTGATTGTGTGAGAGTAAGTAGTCGGTTTGCCCGATTAAAGAAATTGTCTTATATATTTACAGATTCATCTGATTCTCATTCAGACTTTAATGATAGCTGATGGTGTTTCATTATAAACGAAAGACTACCTCGTTCTAGCCCTGACCCCTCGACCAGGTTGGTGGCAGTTCTAGAGAGAGTGCAGGGAAATCCTAATTGGGGGGCCTTGTGAGCCTTGCTATATTATCAACGTTTACTTTTATTTACCTACATTTATATACGTTACAGATGAAACTAAACACAACTGTTAATGAATGAAAAATTTTCGCTTCTTTTGACGTCATTCTGAGGTTTTTTTTTCGTTCAAATCCGGGAAATTTCTTTCACTCAAGCTACGTTTTGAAAAAAAAAAAACAGTATACAAAATTCACTATTTTTTATACAGAATGTTGAATCTGTCAAAATTATTCAACTTTTTAACAAGAATAAATCTCAAGTCGATGTTAAATTGTCGCGAAACAGTCTTGATTTATTTAAGATGGAATTATCTACGGTGATATGTCTCTAATTTGTATTTAGATACATTGTATTTATTTTCAATTTTTCTAGTTGAATTCTTCACCTATATTGCATCTGATACATTATTGTACACGATTAGGTTAGAATAAAATTTGTTTTTTATATGAACACTACCTTATGAAAAAAATTGAGATGTAGTAGAGGTGAGGACCCCCTTATCATAGATTCGTGAGGGGGGCACTTGCACCGACCCTGATTTTAGTGATAGAACCATAAGCCAGTGGGTTGAAGTAGCTAATGTTGACCTTAGAATGGGCTCTAGTACCAATTACATATGGCCTCAAAATACATGCTCTGATTACATACTCTGATTGAGAATACTGACGGAGGCCGTAAGTGATACATTCTATGACAGAGGATGGGGGCCATATGAAATTTGAATGTGGGCCATAATTGACCCCTGGGTCGTAATTTGGACATGCCTGATTTAGATACGTTGTATTTATTTTCAAATTTTCTAGTGGAATTGTTCACCCATATTGCATATGATCCATTATTGTACATAATTAGGTTAGACGAAAATTTGTATTTTATATGAATATTTCCTTATGAAAATTGAGATGTAATAGAGGGAGGGGGCGTATCATAGATCGGCTGATCGTCGTGGTAGCTGTATCACAGATTCGGGATGTGCATGAGACCATTGCATCGATCCTGGTAGTAGTGTCTGTGTACGCCCCTCTCTCTCTCTCTCTCTCTCTCTCTCTCTCTCTCGCTGTGTGTGTGTGTGTGTGTGTGTGTGTGTGTGTGTGTGTGTGTGTGTGTGTGTTTTTGATGGAGTGATGTCCACATGGTTGTGGGAAATTAAGAACTCGATTTGCCCGGGGAAAGAAATTGTCTTCTATATTTTACTATCCGTCAAATTCTCATACAAACTTTAATAACATAGATGATGGTCTTTCATTATAAACGAAATCGATGTTTTTAGTTTTTTTAATTAACATTTCTTGTTGACATACACCTGTTTAAATATCTCCTTTTCCCAATACAATCTTTTATAAACAATTGAAATCTCTGAAGCAACAGATTTCGGTGCGTTAAAGCAAGAACAATAAAATTGACATGAAAGAAATACACGATAAATCTATTCCATTGCAATCAAATACCCCATAAAAACGAAAAGAAGCTGCAATTAATTTTTTTTTTCACGCTGCTATACATGCACGGTTAAACCTGATAGATATATATATATAAAATAAAGAATTTAATAAAAAAAACTGACAATCATTTAACCCTAAAACAGGTGGAAAACGTTGCAGGTATTTACAGGCCAAAAGAGTAAAGAAAGAATTCGTTTTTAAAGGAGGGACATTTTGTTGATTTTCGCTTTAATATCAGGTCGTGTCAAATGTTGTTTTTTTTCGGATATACCTTGATGGATGTTGGCGACTTGTATCTTCAGGTTATCTCATTAACTTCCTCCGTTGTTTATTTTATATTTTCATATATAGAATATAAACATTAATTATCTATCTATTTATGGTAATCTCATCCTTATCCGCTATCTATCTATCTATCTATCTATCTATCTATCTATATATATATATATATATATATATATATATATACACGAGGGTCATTCAATAAATAATTTGAATTTTTCGGTATAAGGACTTCTAATACAGATAGAAGCTTACTCTTTTTTATTTTTGTTTTTTTGTTTTACTTCTTTTTCACATGGATTTAATTTCTTTTGCAGATTAAAAAAAAACTTTGAGAGTTTTGGCGATTAACAAAGATGGCCGACCGAGAAGCATGCTCCAGGATTGAACAGCAGTCAGTTATCAAGTTTATGGTTGCTGAAGGGTGCAAACAAGTTGAAATTCATAGGAGAATGTCAACTGTGTATGGTGCCACATGTTTCAGCCAAAAGATTGTCTACACGTGGGCTAAATTGTTTAAAGAAGGACGGAGCAGTGTTGAGGATGAAGACAGGCCTGGGAGGCCTACAGAAGGGAGGTCTCCTGAGGTTATCGAATCAGTCAATGACCTCATTCAGTCTGACAGAAGGGTGACACTGGATGACATTGCAAGGACTTTGAGCTTATTTGTTGGGGCAAACGCAGAGGTCATCAGTCAGAAGGAGTCATCTTCCCTCATGACAACGCAAGGCCTCACACAGCAGCCCAAATGGTGCAGACCATCAACGAGCTGGGTTGGGAACTGCTCCCTCATCCCCCTTACAGCCCAGACCTTGCCCCTTCAGACTTTCACCTGTTTGGTCCCTTGTAAGCATTCACGAGAGGCACGAAGTTTAAAAGTGACGATGAAGTTAAAAGTGTTGTGAGCGACTGGCTGAAACATCAGTCCAAAGATTTTTTACGCTGAGGGAATACGGAAGCTTGTGCACAGATGGGAAAAGTGTGTGACAGTGCTGGGAGAATACGTTGAAAAAAAAAAGTAAGCTTCTATCTGTATTAGAAGTCCTTATACCGAAAATTCACCTTATTTATTGAATGACCCTCGTAGAATATAAACATTAATTATTCATCTGTCTATATATCCATTGTTCGGACTGTTTTCCACATCTTTATTACCACATTCACGATGTTTCGGCCGTTGTAAACTCCGGCCTTCTTCGGGCTCTGTCTATATTCCTGAGATGAGGTATTGTTATTATTTACACTAATTACATCGTTCGTACTGCTTTCCACATGTTTATTGGTACATGTACGGCGTTTCGACCGTTGTACGTTCCGGCCTTCTTCAGGATCTGTCTATATTCCTGGGATGAGGTATTGTTGCTATTCACACTATTTACATTATTCAGACAGTTGCCTTTGTCTTTATTGACATATTAACAACGTTTCTGCAACTGTACGCTCCGGTCATCGTCAGGATCTACCTATATTTCAGAGATGAGATATTATAACTATTTACACTATTTACTTTCTTCGGCCTGTTTCCGTATCTTTATTGCCATATTCACGACATTTCGACAATCGTACGTTCCGGCCTTCTTCAGGATCTCTCTATATTCCTGGGATGAGGTATTGTAACTATTTACAATATTTTTATTGTTCGCACTTTTGAGCTGATCTTTTTTGTCATATTCACGACGTGTCCCCAAGGACATACGGTCGGTCCAGCGGATAATAAATTTGGTTAAAACAATTCTCTGACTTGATCGAATCTGGTATCACCAGGCAGTAATATATATATATATATATATATATATATATATATATATATATATATATATATATATATATATATATATATATATATATTAAACATTTAAATTACTATCAAACACATATATATATAATATATATATATATATATAATATATATATATATATATATATATATATATATATATATATATATATATATATATATATATATATATATGTATATATATTTATATATATTTATATAAATATATATATGTATAATATATATATAATATATATATATATTTATTTGAAAAGAATATTACCAGCAATACATATTTGGAAAAAAATATTACCAGCAAAACATATTTAAAAAAATATTAGCAGCAATAGATATTTGAAAAAATCTTATCGGCATTAAATAACCTGTTGAGGTTAAAACAAAATAAACCAAACCAGATTCTCGACAAAACCCTTTTTACAAAAATACATCAATAAAACCTGATCTATATAATTATTTCAAACAAAGAATACTTATTCTATTCATAGAAACCTATCCTAAATACTTGTCGGCATTAAGTACACCATTGAGGTTCATATATCGTAAAAGGAACCAAAAACTCACAGATAAAACCCTTTTATTAGTGTTTCATATTAGTTCAACTTATATGAAAGTAACTGAAGCTGAAGCCCGTGTTTTCAGGCATGCTGTCTGAGGTTTTCCTGGTCGAAAAATGGTCGATTTTTTTAATGACTTATCTAAAACAAAACAAAACCCCCGGTTTAATATCCATTTCTTTCTTAGTCAAATATTTATAATCTCCAAAGAGGGTTGCTAATCACGAATTGGGCTGAATCCGAAGGTCCAACTTTATTAAATACTGAACTGACTTTCCACTCATTAATAAACTGATTTTGTCCAGTTTATTTGACAAGGCAGACACAAATTCTGACAGAAATACGAGGTATAAAAAATAAAATAAAAACTTGATAGGAATATTGCCATTTTTAAAATTAGAATTAAAAGCAAACCAAACCAAACGGGGTCCACGATTTTGTGACATACAACAGTATGCTTTGAAAATCAATATCGTGAGCTGATCGATATTGATAGGAATATTTCCAATCGATATTTACGAGGTTTGTTTTGATATTTATATTAGAAATGAGAGTTGAGGTCTTGCATAATATTACTTTGTGCGCAGAACCCTTGCCATCCACCTCCGTATTTCATCTTCTTCCGACTATAGAAGAAAAACATTCTCGCCAGGATATTTCTTTTCACTTGTTCATTCGATTGCACCCCACGCCATATTCTTGCTTCCGCTGAAGTGTTATCGATCCACGACGAGTAAGTCTTTTTTACAACCATAAATACCTACATAAATAAAGGGTGTGGTAAAAGCATTAACCACATAATGGTAAGACATTAGTGACAATGGTGTCACCAGATAGCTAACATCTTACCATTAAGCGGAAGTTATTTCTGGCAGGTGTACAGGGTGTAACAGCAAAATTGTCTAATTGTTAAATTAAGATTAAAACCGTAGTACCTTCGAAATAATTAAAGATATTTTACTGGAATTCTCCGAAGTGTTTCTAACACTATTGGACTCTTCTTTGAGCAATAAGAATGTATAATTACTCTCCAAGCTTAACAGAGGAATAGTGATGGAATCGATCATAAATGAAAATCATATGTTCATCATAGCTAAGGATTGGAAGCTCATGAAGGATCGAAATGAAGTTTTTATATATATATATATATATATATATATATACAGATATTATTCCTGAATCATTTTCCAACTTATGCAAGATGATCTTCGCTCTCTCTCACCTTCTAACTTTCTGCCCTTGAGCACACATTTCACGTACGGTTTCATTTTCAAGTCATTTTTCAGTGCTCTTTGGACTGCCATAGATGAAACTCTTCTCACAAGTGCCAAACGTCTTATGGATTAAACTGAAATCTTGTTAGAAAAATATGCAAATAAGCAAATCGGTTAAGGCACGTCAGGCTATATGACGGTTACGCATAGGATACAGGTTCGATTCCTGCCGGAGGACAAATATTTTCTATAAAAAATTCTCGGAGATTCAGGCCGGTAAATCTCGTTTAATACTGTTTATTATAAACAGAGCATTTACTTAAATACTTGTATCTATAAAAAGAATGTATAAACATAAAAATGTCTTAAAATAATTGTCGGACTTTGTCCATTTCATAATATATATATATATATATATATATATATATATATATATATATATATGTAGTCATTGACATACAAGCCTGTTTCGCTGGCGTCAGATTGTTTTAAGCCGGGGTCCGAAACCCTACAAATCAGCTATCGGTGCAAGGATATATACAAACGCCAGCGGCCAGAGTGCTCAGTTCATTAATGAAGAGCGGTGCATTAATAGCGACAACGGCTACTGTTTTGGGATTAGCTTTTTCTCAATAAAGCTCGATAGTAATGGCGTGAGCGGAACGCACACACAAACGCACACTATAGGAATGCATTGAAAATCAGGAAGAAAGGGATTGTCAGTGGTCAGGAATCAAGGCAAGCATTACTGGTAGAATAGGGCTATTATATGTATAATGTAAATCCATTGCTAATGATTTTACTATAGGAATGCATTAAAAATCAGGAAGAAAGGGATTGTCAGTGGTCAGTAACGCTAACTCCTTATGCTGTGGTTCGCAGCGCAGGTTGTAATCTTGCCGGAGAGCGCAATTCTTTCTCGAATAGGCCGGTAGATAAAAATAAATAAATATACAGTTTAACAAAAAAACGCAGCGTCTACTCAAATACGAGTATCTAGTGAAAATAACTTTTAAATGGATAACAAATCTGTTGGATTAATAAAATCCATTACTATCTTTAGATAAATATTCATATATATATATATATGTGTGTGTGTATGTGTGTATGTATGTGTGTGTGTGTGTGTGTGTGCGTGTGTGTGTGTGTGTGTGTGTGTGTGTGTGTGTAATTTGGCAGCAACTTTTCTTTTAAACATGTTGTGTTGAATGTCAAAGACAACATAGTCCTGCATATTTTCTTTTGAATTTTCTCATATTTTCTAATGAGACTTTTTTATTTGAAAATTATATCGAAATAAATATTGTCCGTAAGATAACCGAGTACTTTCGAATATCATTGTTCATCTTCACGGTCAAATTTTTTAGTCAAAATTTTTTAAAATCATTTGCTAATTGTCTTGTAGCAGAATCATGTTGCTACATTTTTTTACAAACTAAATAAACGTTACAAAATCCTTTTAATTTCAATATATATATATATATATATATATATATATATATATATATATATATATATATATATATATATATATATATATATGTATATATATATCAAATGCCCCTTAAGGAACTGTGTTCCTAATCAAACCAAACTCGTATATAATTTCACTGATCACACTACTACATGCTTATCCAGACGACTTACGTTACACCTTTCCGACCACAGTTCCATTAGAACTCATTTAAACACACACACAAACCTACCAGACTTCATCGGAAACATCTCATCCACATGTAAAACAAAAGATTAAAAATGTTGGAAGTCCTGATAATAAAAAAGAAAAAGCCAACACTCAATAAGATTAACTACAAACACGGCCACAATGTGCTGACCGTGTTTGGAAAATAAAACATCCCTATAACTCTAGATTCATACACACAGTTGAAAAGTAAAAATAAAATCATCCAAGATAATGGCTAAACGTATAACCAAAAGTACTTGGAAACTCAGAAAATTTGGACAATTTTTACACACTTTGTGTCCAAAAAAGTAAACACTTGAACGAACACAATAAGAATTAAATAAAATGATTAATTGCAATACCTTGTCAGTTGTATTTAACGAAACATGTATAAATGAGGGGTTGCTGACTAAATACACAATATATATATATATAGCATTTACATTAGTCGGACTATTGTCCTCATCTTTGTCGCCATATTTGTCACAACGTTTCGGCCTTCTTCAGGTGGTTGGAATTTCGAACCGAACCCTTTATTTCGATCACTGGGGTAGACTGTTCTAGTTCCACGAGCCATGTTTGATGGATGTCAGTTATCAGTTATCTCCTGCTAATTTTCCCTCTGAAAGTTCTGAACCGGGTATTGAACTCACACTCTTTGGGTCTGTCACTGGATCTAACCAACGCCTTTATCCACTGTACCATGTGTTCTTGAGGACATCTGGGTATGAATTTCTGAGTATTATAAACCTAATTTTTCAGCAACCATTTTTACCAGTACTCATATTGCAATGTTGCTGTTATCATTCAGAGGGAAAATTACCAGGAGATAACTGATAACTGACATCCATCAAACATGGCTCGTGGAACTAGAACAGTGTACCCCAGTGATCGAAATAAAGGGTTCGGTTCGAAATTCCAACCACCTGAAGAAGGCCGGAGCGTACAACGGCCGAAACGTTGTGACAAATATGGCGACAAAGATGAGGACAATAGTCCGACTAATGTAAATACTGTACATAATACCTCATCTCAGAAATATAGACATATATATATATATGTGTGTGTACGTGTGTGTGTGTGTGTGTGTGTGTGTGTGAGTGTGTGTGTGTGTGTGTGGCTGGACACACGTAATCGAGGATAACCATCTACAAAGGCGGCTAGCCAATACCTATTGCAGACTCTCTCTCAGGTACATTTGTATTTGTTCAATACCTACATAGCTCACCTGTGGTTTATACTGCAACTATGCAATTTCTGGGAGATAGCGTGTTATCTGGCGTGAACAATAATTTGAAAAAGGCCAGCACACTCAAACCCTCGGTCACGATGACTTGTGACTTCATGCTAGCACAGCTATCGACGGCCCTCAAAAGAGTTCAGTCTACCCAATTTCACTCACAAAAATTGTATCAACCTGTGGTATGGTTTTCATGAATTTTTGCAAAGGTGCCGTACACTGGGATCGATACCTTCAGTCTCCTTTCTGACAAATCGACCATGTTGAGATTCGAAACCAGGTCTCATGGTCAGAATGCGAATGTCACTACACACACACACACACACACACACACACACACACACACACACACACACACACACACACACACACACACACACACATATATATATATATATATATATATATATATATATATATGAATTGCATATTCACGTGCGAGATAACATTCATTTGCCAGAATAAACATATCTCGTTACCATTATGCAAACACAGCTGTTGGATCCTGGTAAGCCTTTCTCATATCTAGAGACAGTAAAAAAATGAAATAAAATAAACTTGTTAATTTATTTGAAAGAAATCAAATACTGAAACGAATTTTTAAGAAATGCCAGGGAAAATATTTTCAACAAAAACGAACATGACGTTTATATATATATATATATATATATATATATATATATATATATATATATATATATATATATATATATATATATATATATATATATGATTTAATGAAAACAATCAATTTTAAAGGTCTATTGGTTATAATTTATTTCCCCAGGGAATTTCTTTTTCACTGGCTCATCAGACCACACTTTCAAGGGTGAATACGCACGCACACGCACGCACGCACGCACACGCACACACACACACACACACACACACACACACATATATATATATATATATATATATATATATATATGAGCATGTATAGAAAAAAAGGACTGTGTAATGGGTATGATTCGACCCAAGTGGATGCATCATGACAGTTCTTAACTTCAAAAGGTCTCAGCTGGTGGAACAAAGCAACGTAATTTTTTGCCAAAATATTTTTTTTAATCAACTCGCCCTTGGGAGGCGATAATGCCACTAAGACGCAAGGAGATGCTACGAGTGAAAAGAAATAATACGACTTTAGAAGGGACTGGAGACACAAACAAAAAACAATGGGTAAAACTGTATTCCTGTTTAAAATAATAGGGAGGTGTGTGAACCGGACGATAGACGAACCTATCTACTCCTATTGAGGAAAATAAGTAAATAGTAAATAAAATGTAAATAAGACGTTAGTTGCATAGGGTTGTACTAGATTTAGAAGGAATCAGTCTTTAAATTAGGACAAATTATACGCCTCTATCCCTGTTCAAAATACTTGAGAGGAGTGTGAACCGGACCATAGGCGAATCTATCAAATCCTATTAAAGAAATAATTTTTTAAAAATACATAAGTAAATAAAAATTCAGAGTTTAGACGTAGAAAGTGGGCAGTTGAAGTAGAATTAAACCGGAAAGCCAAAAGTAAAAAAAAAGATCAAGGATTAAACCTCTGTTCAAAGGAGGAGGTGTATAAACCGGGCGATAAGCGAACGTATCCATTCGTATTGAGGAAAAATAAACAGAAAACAAAATTTCAGAATTTAGGGGGAGACATTAGGAGTATAGATTTGAAATAGACCCAATCCTAAACAAGAAGAAGTGATAAACCTCTCTCCTTTTTCAAAAAACCGGAAAGGTGTGTGAACCGGACGATAGGCGAAACTATCCTCCCCTGATGAGGGAAAACAAATAATTAAATAAAGAGTAATTACATTTTCAGAGTTTAGACGGAGACGTTAGAAGTATAAAATCTGAAATTGACATTAGAAGGAACCGGAAACCCAATCCTAAACAGGAAACAGGGGATAAACCTCTACTACTGTTCATATGACCGGGGAGGAGTGTGAACCGGACGTTAGAAGTAGAGAAATAGAAGTGTAGAAATATTTATTCCTCTTAAACCGTAATATTTTCTAGAAAGAAAGATGTGCATGGACAGAATAAGTGTTGAGCATGTCAACTGTTACAGCAAGGTGGTCCTCAGAAAAATTAAAAACTTACAAGGATATATAATCGGCAGGCACAGTTTTAACAATATAAGACACTCAGCTTACAATCTGTTGGTTTCAGACGCAGGAAGGAAACAGAAAAAGCTCCTGGACAATGCAGTAAAAGAAAGGCTAAAGAAAGGACTATCTATTACGAGAACACAACAAGGGGGAGAGCTCAAATGTATTAACTATAAATATCAGAACCAAATAGAAATGTAATTATTTGCATAATGTCGTCGCAAAAGACGAAAAATTTCACAGAAATTTGGAATTACACTAAAAATAGGTACCTCCAATAATTCGATGAAAAAAGAGCATACCCTGATGAAAAAGACCCCAAACTTTATAAAAAACAAACTTTATCGTCAAAATGTTTTTGTTATTATTAAGAGGAAAGGCCAAAGTATTTTTTTATTATTTTATTAAATTTTTCATCCTTAATTTAGAAATTTTGGTTAAATATCTTGTTTTGTATCCTTAATTTAGAAATTTTGGTTAAATATCTTGTTTTTCATCCGTAATTTAGAAATTTTGGTTAAATATCTTGTTTTTCATCCGTAATTTAGAAATTTTGGTTAAATATCTTGTTTTTCATCCGTAATTTAGAAATTTTGGCTAAATATCTTGTTTTTCATCCGTAATTTAGAAATTTTGGTTAAATATCTTGTTTTTCATCCGTAATTTAGAAATTTTGGTTAAATATCTTGTTTTTCATCCGTAATTTAGAAATTTTGGTTAAATATCTTGTTTTGTATCCTTAATTTAGAAATTTTGGTTAAATATCTTGTTTTTCATCCTTATTTTAGAAATTTTTGCTAAATATCTTGTTTTTCATCCGTAATTTAGAAATTTTGGTTAAATATCTCGTTTTTCATCCTTAATTTAGTGCCATAATTATTACTGGTGATATTAGTCTCTTTTTTGCGTTAAAAAAACATTGTGTTGGAAATTCGTGCAAAAATCAAATCAGTGTCGGATTTTAATGAATTATTCAGGACATTCTGCAAATGAAATACGCCATTGAATTAGAAGAAACGGCTACATTTAACAGGTTCGACAGTGAAAATGTGGGGCTGAGATGCCAACTTAGTCGCACGCTTACCTTCATGTAGTTTGGAAATCAGCAAAAGTAGCGCGTCGGCGCAGTTACTGTGAAAGTATTTGTAGAAAAGACAGAGGGAAGCAACTGCATGTCTGTGAGAAAGTGAGTGTAGGCGATATGCCGGATCAGGACCAATCAATAAAATCCATTTATTCCCAATTAACTTTTTGCTTCTTTTCTTTGTATCTTTATTATTACAGATTCTTTGCATATCTCATTGAAATATTTTTTCCGAGTCGCATATGTCGAAATACCTTTTTAATACACAAAATTCTACATCGCATACCAAAATGTATAATCGCCTACCATTTTCTGTTCAGCTACTCGGTATTTACCTGAGACCCCCCCACAAGGCAGGATGTGGCACAAGGCTGTTTTTTTTTTAGGCTCGGACAAAAAATGGCTCGTGGACTCCGTATACATGGGGTAGGATAGCTGTATACCTCCCCAGACGAGACTCTTCTCTTTGGTATAGCATCGTCTGGGTTCCTCTCCTCAAAGAAACAGAGAGTCGACAAGAAGAGTTAACTGTAATCGTTAACTGCTCTTCTGTCCAGCTACTCATCACCCAACCAACAATTGAAATCACTCCCCAGTGAGTAATATCACGCAGGAAACCATTCTTCTGTGGGTTACTTAATGCCGAAATCTAAAAAATTTGGACGCAATTTTTATTTCAACTCCCGATATTTTTACATAATTTTATGTTTTATGGGTAAACATATATTTTTAGATGTATAATTTATCGATGAGAATAAATATATCTGTCTATATATCTGAGATGAGGTATTATGTACACTATTTAAATTTATTCGGACTATTGTCCTCATCTTTGTCGCCATATTTATTACAACGTTTCGGCTGATAGACGCTCCGGCCTTCTTCAGTATCTGTCTATATTTCTGAGATGAGGTATTATGTACACTATTTACATTATTTGGACTATTGTCCTCACCTTTGTCGCCATATTTATTACAACGTTTCAGCCTTTCAGTATCTGTCTATATATCTGAGATGAGGTATTATGTACACTATTTACATTATCCAGAATATTGTTCTCATCTTTGTCGCCATATTTATTACAACGTTTCGGCCTTTCAGTATCTGTCTATATTTCTGAGATGAGGTATTATGTACACTATTTACATTATTCGGACTATTGTCCTCATCTTTGTCGCCATATTTATTACAACGTTTCGGCCTTTCAGAATCTGTCTATATTTCTGAGATGAGGTATTATGTACACTATTTACATTATTCGGACTATTGTCCTCATCTTTGTCGCCATATGTATTACAAAGTTTCGTCCCTTCAGTATCTGTCTATATTTCTGAGATTAGGTATCATGTACACTATTTACATTATTCGGACTATTGTCCTCATCTTTGTCGCCATATTTATTACAACGTTTCGGCCGATGTACGCCCCGGCCTTCTTCAGTATCTGTCTATATTTCTGAGATGAGATATTATGTACACTATCTACACATATGGAGAGAGAAGGGAGATCACCGCCCTCTGTGGGATCAGGTTGAGATCATAGACAAAGAACACCATTGGAATATTCGTAAACTTAAGGAATCAGGACATGCTAGGCCACAAAAATCACCTGAGCCGACCAAGCATAGAAATGAATACAATATGGGAACCTGTAATAAGGAGTGCCAGAGAAAAGTGATAACAACAACAAAGTTGCAATATGAGCTCTGGTAAAAACATGTATGATAACAGCAAAATATGCAATATTAGCACTGGTAAAAAAGTGTTGCTGAAGACATTAGGTTTATAATACCCAGAAATTCATACACAGATGTTCTCAAGGACACATTGCACGGTGGATAAAGGCGTTAGTCCGGGCCAGTGACAGGACTCAAAGAGTGTGAGTTCAATACCCGGTTAAGGCAGTGGAGAACTTTCAGAGGGGTAATTCAGGAGATAATTGACAACCGAGATTCATTAAACATGGCACGTGGAACTAGAACAGTCTACTCCAGTGGGCGAAATAAAGTGTTTAGTTCAACATTCCAACCACCTGAAGAAGGCCGGAGCGTACAAGAGCCAAAAACAAGTAATAAATATGGCAATAATAGTCCGAATGATGTAAACAGTCTGAAAAATGTAGTGTTGATAATTTTTTTAATAAAAATGTATTGATGGTAATTTTTTAATAAAATGTGTTTTTTTTTTTTTTAGCGTTTATTGACTGTCATTTTGCTATAAAAGTGGATTGTTGGTAATTTTAGTATATATATATATATATATATATATATATATATATATATATATATATATATATATATATATATATATATATATATATATATATATATGTATGTATTAATGGTAATTTCGCCACAAAAATGTATTGTTGAAATTGCAAGTGAGGAAGTGCGTGAGAATTGCAAGAATATAACTTGATTTTCAGACTCGCAGAACTTTTACCCCCCAAAACGCTCAATAAATACCTTTTTGTATTGCTGGTAATAATATTCCTTCTCCAAAAATATATTTCTGGTATTAAAACCTATTTTTACACTATCATAGTGTTTTCACACTAGATTACTAGAAAATATATTACTAGGTAATTTTATTATAAAATTTATTTTTGGTAATTTTACGATAAAATCTTTTTATTAGTAATTTTACTATAAAATGTATTGCTGGAAATTTCGCTACAAAAATCTATTGTTGGTAATTTTTTAATAAAAATGTAATGCTGGTATTTTTACTATAAAATGTATTTTGTTGCTTATTTACTTTTGTATTGATTAGCATTTTGCTATTTTATAATAAAATTACCAACAATGTATTTTTCTGGTAAAATACCAGAAAAATACATTGTTGGTAATTTTATTATAAAAATGTATTGTTGGTAATTCTACTATAAAATGTATTGTTAGTCATTTTGGTATAAAATGTATTGCTTGTCATTTTACTATTAAAATGTATTCTTGGTAATTTACTGTTGAGTCTTGACTCATTGTTGAATCTCGCCTAATGCATGGAATAATAATGCAACACAAAATGTACTTAGAACAAGAATGTATTATAACAAGAAAGTGTACACAATAAGTACATATAGTATTTCTGTATATTTCTGGGAAGACGTTCCTGGAGAATGTGTTGACTAGTCGCAGTCGATCAGAGTCTCTAGTTGGATCTCGTGATTCCTTCTCCCCCTCGTCTTCCGGTACCAACCATTATTTATATAGTTGGTAGTCACCTATGCAGATTAGGTGGATCCTACACAACACCCCCTCCCAAGCCTTGGAATCCTTTTGGATTTCAAACTGGCTTCTATATGGGATGATGATTATGGTTATTTCTTTGTAGATCCCCTTTGCATAGTTCATATATATATCTGTTTTTTTGTTTTTTTATCTTTTTCGTTTTGGATTCACGTCCAATGGGTCCGTGAACTTTCGTTTCCTACCGGATCTTCTCGGTTCATGAGCACTCTGCGGAGGTTCTACTTGAAAAGTATCATACATTACATCAATGAGATCTTCGTCCTCATCCGGTATACTCTCTTCATGCTCTAGCACGTAGCATTTTTTTAGTTGGTTCTGGTGCCTCTTATGAGTATTCTTCGGCCCTTTTATTATGTAACTCAGGTCACCGATTCTCTTATCCACTATGCCTCGCTCCCAGAACTCAATGTTGTTCCTATAGCACTTAAAAAAGACCTTCTCTCCGGGAGTGTATCTTTTTCTAGCTGTATACGTAGTGTTCTTTATTCTATTTCTTCTTGGCAAAAGCTTGTCAAACACTGACTTAACTTTCCTAGCGAACATTAGTTCAGCTGGTGCCATGTTTGATGGTGTTCTCTGGTTAGGCGTGATTCTGTATACTTGTAGGAATTGCTGAAGCGCCTTTTCCGTTGGAACTCCTGAGGCTTTCTTCAGAGCGCGCTTTAACGTATCTACAAATCTTTCTGCGAGTCCATTGGATCTCGGATGATACGGCGGCGTCGTTATGTGGTTAATTTGATATAACTCACAAAATTCCTTAAAATCGTCAGAAGTGAATTGTGTACCATTGTCACTCACAATACACTCTGGCACACCGAACCGTGCAAATAGTTCATGCAAAAAAGTTGTTGTGATATTGGACTTAGGCTTTTTGCAGCGTAGTACTTCCGGCCATTTTGTAAAGCTATCTACCACTATTAAGTAGTAATAATCTTCTACTGGACCAGCGAAATCAATGTGTAATCTTTCCCACGGATGATCCGTCTTTGGCCATGGTTTGTGTACTATAGGTGGTGCCTTAGCTGCTAACGCACACCCTTTACATCGATGAACCATGTTTTCGATATCCACATCCATTCCTTTCCAATATACAAAGCTTCGCATTAAGCTTTTTGTTCTATTAATCCCCGGGTGACCCATATGAAAGTCCCGTAGGATTCTTTTCTGAAACTTTTTTGGTACTACTACTTTCTCTACACTTGCGAAAGGCACGTTACGTTTCTTTTTAAATATAGGCATAGTATTTTCTTTTAATTCAAATTTAGCTTCAAACTTGTTACATCTTCCAAGACCAGGTGTAAAGGTTTCCGGAAACTTTTTCTTTAATTCCTCTTTAATGTCCTGTCTTGATTGCGTATTACTTTCTACTTTTCTGCAGAATGAGTTTAAAGGTTTATCCCACAATTCGAATGTTTCAATAAAATCTGTACCCAACAAGTTTTCTCCATTTCTCAGAATGAAAACTTTTATTTTTTTAACGATCCCATTCAATTTCATTGGAAGTACAACCTCGCCTTCGAAGTTAATTTGCTTTCCAGTTACCGTTCGAGCGAGTTTCGTTGACTTCATTATTGTAGGCCTTTTTAAAATTTTCCATGTTTTATCGTTCATTATTGTTAAATCTGACCCCGAATCGAGTTGAAATTTGATATTCTTTTTGAATATTTCAGTCGTCACATATTTCCTCAAATCTCTATCTGATTTGATATTCGAATTTGTTTGTCTAATTCGGCTCTTGAATTTTTTCGTTTTACAACACGATCCTTTGTGACCATTCTTTTGGCACACGAAACATTTCTTATTTCTATATGGGCAATTTATCTCCCAATGTCTTTCGTTACAACGTCTGCAATTATATAGTGGGACTTTTTTATTTTCGTTCTTTTTATTTTCTTGTCTATTATTAAAATACGCCGAATTTTTCTCCAATTTTTCTCTGATGGGTAATTTGACTGCTTTTTTATTTTTTTAATATAAACAATACCAGCTTTTTCGATTTTTTGCGACTCTTTTTTTAACTTTACGGCCCGTTGACACTCCTCTGCTAACTTTTGCAGGGTAAGGCCTTGTTCAGATTCGAGTTTAGACAAAACTCTACGTCTTATTTCGGCACTCTTACTGGATACCAGTCCTTGAGCAAAAATTAAGCACTTGAATTTTTAAACCGTAATCTCTGCCAATCTGAAATTGTCACAATGTCTATTCACTATAGATGCATATGTTAAGTAATCCTGATCGTCGGATTTGGAGACATTCATGCATAACCATCGCTTATGCCAAAGCGACATATTTGCTCCAAACAGCTCTTTTAGCAATTTCACTGTTTCCGAGAATTCCAATTCAGTTGTTTTTCTCGGTAGAATAAAATCTACAAATTTGCTATGTTCTGCTGTACCTAGCTTTCTTAGTAATAGACTGACTTTTCTTGAATTCGACCAGTTTTCACAGTCTGTGTAGAAAATATCTTCATATCGTTTAAAGTACGCTTCAAACGTTTTTTCTTCGTCTGGCACATAGTTGAAAATTTCCAGCGAATTAAATATGGTGTTATTAGAATATGAAGAATTTCCCTCATTTGCCTGATAGTTGTTTAATTTCTCCAGTGTTAACTTTTGAATTTCCAAAAGTCTTTCATCTTGTTTTTCTTGATATTTTTGTTGTCTTTCCTCTTGACGTTCTTGATATTTTTGCATTGCTATCAGTTGTTCTTGCTGTGCTATCTGTTGTTCTTGCTGACGTTGTTGACTCAACTGCTGGGATTTTAATAATTCAGATATGACTTTGGATAGTTCATCCATCTTTAGCTGATAGTGTTCATGCAACAAGGAATATACTTTTAATTTGTGTATCCACGAATATCATATAAGCTGACCAAAAAAATCGAAACAACGTACGACTTTTATATTTTATGTCTTGCTTTTACATTCACGCCCGTGCTAATCAACTTTGTTTTTTTTTTTGTGAACAGAGAGCGTCGGACTTTTTTTTTCCGACTTCTGTTCGCGTATTTCAATGACAACGTCTGATTTTCTTATCAGAGGTAATTCGTCACTATATTGTTGAACAAATAATTTAAAAAAAATAATTTTTTAAAGTTTGTTACCTTTCAAAGTCGACACGGTGTATTTGTGCTCCTTTTAATCCATGCATGTTTTTGTAGTCGGCCAATTTTTCTTTTTAGAGGGTGTCTCGTTGTAGATAATTTTTTAATTTAAAATTACCGTTATTCGTTTACGACACCTTTCCAATTTTTCTGAGTGAACGTTCCTTTATGCCTAGTCGTCTTTTAACGAGTTCTACATATCCAGAAGTTCAGAATCCTTCGTCGTTACGTTAACGTTGGACTTTGAATTAATAGTTTTTTTTTCAGCCTGGGTTCTTCAATGACTTTTCCCAATTGTTGAAAACTCTCACTATTAATTCTTTCTTCTTTCCATATGGTTCGTTCTACTTCTTTGCCATTGTTGAAACTTGGCGTATAGTTCGTTCTACTTCGTGGCCATTGTTGAAACTTGGCGTATGGTTCGTTCTACTTCGTCGCCATTGTTGAAACTTGACGTATGGTTCGTTCTACTTCGTCGCCATTGTTGAGTCTTGACTCATTGTTGAATCTCGCCTAATGCATGGAATAATAATGCAACACAAAATGTACTTAGAACAAGAATGTATTATAACAAGAAAGTGTACACAATAAGTACATATAGTATTTCTGTATATTTCTGGGAAGACGTTCCTGGAGAATGTGTTGACTAGTCGCAGTCGATCAGAGTCTCTAGTTGGATCTCGTGATTCCTTCTCCTCCCCGTCTTCCGGTACCAACCATTATTTATATAGTTGGTAGTCACCTATGCAGATTAGGTGGATCCTACACAACATTTACCTATAAATATATATTGTTGGTAATGTTCCTATAAAGAGGTATTGTTGGTAATTTTCTTATAAAGATGTATTGTTTGTAATTTTCCTATAAAGAGGTATTGTTGATAATTTTCCTATAAATATGTATTGTCGGTAATTTTCCTATTAAGAGGTATTGGTAATTTTCCTATAAAGATGTATCGTTGGTAATATTTTTAATAAAATATATTACCAAAAACACATTATTTTTTATAGTATTTTTTACTATATAAATGTATTTTTATATTAATGTTCCTATAAAGATATATTGTTGGTAATTTTCCTATAAAGTGGTATTGTTGATAATTTTCTTATAAAGATGTATTGTTGATAATTTTCCCATAAAGATGCATTGTTGGCAATTATCCTATAAAGATATATTGTTGGTAATATTCCTATAAACATGTATTGTTGGTAATATTTTTAATAAAATATATTACCAAAAACACATTATTTTTTATAGTATTTTTTACTATATAAATGTATTTTTATATTTTTTCCGTGTTTTCTATCTGTTTGTGTGTTCTATGTGATCACACAAAAAAATTATATCTGGGACCCTAATAAGTGCGACCATCCCGGGCCAG
Organism: Acanthosepion esculentum; assembly: GCA_964036315.1. Lineage (NCBI taxonomy): Eukaryota > Metazoa > Mollusca > Cephalopoda > Sepiida > Sepiidae > Acanthosepion > Acanthosepion esculentum. The sequence goes on along the minus strand of OZ038516.1, from coordinate 7,538,742 downwards.
GATGGTCTTGAGAACCACGTAAATAAAAGGTGGTTCCACGCTCATCAAATGCTACAATCTCTGGCTCAGAAACATTGCTTCCAGATGTAAACACGAACAGGACTAAGTTACGAATGTGAAAGCAGTTATAGAAATTTAATGAATTTCTTAGTACCATAAAATTGGAAATTTGACAGGAATTTGTGAACGCATTAAAATGACGTAAGATGCTTTCCAGAAATTACACCAAGTATAAAGACATGTGAAAATATATTTTACTTCTACACACAAGGAATAATTAATGGTTGTTTTTTCCCCGGAATAAACATATCTCATTACCAGTCGGTAAACACGATTGCAGGTTCCTGCTACATCTTCCTAGTATTATCCTGTGAGTATTAAAAAAAATAGTTCGTTAATTTATTTGAAAGAACTGAAATAACGGAACAATTTGATTAGGAATGTCAGAGAAATATTTTCAACAAAAATGACACACTTGACGATTTATCGTTTGATGCTGACAGAGAAGCATTTTGTAAGATTTATTTCTCTCCAGTACAATTCCAGTCGAAAAAGATGCGATTGGTGTAATCAGAGACTCGCCAAGAGTTTGTTTATGACAGCTCGAGAAATGATGAGAGAAAGAAAAAGGAGAGAAGTAAAGAAGAAAGACAAATGTATACAGAGGACAAAGTAAAAGCAACGCAAAAAAAATGCCTTTTTGTTGGCGTTGGAAATTCTGCTGAGGGATTTTTGTTAAAAGGATGACTCAGAGCCTCATTTGCATATGCGGAGTGATGACTTTGTGGCGGGTGATTCTTTCGCGTACGGAACTCCAAAAGTTCACATCAGTGCCGCTGTTTTGCACTGAAACAATTACGCATGTGCACGCGCATGCGTACGCATACATTCAAGTTAAAGCAGACGACTACGAATAAACTTGTCGACTGAAAGCGGACCGAAAGTATCTTTACAAAACCGCTTGCTAGTAGAGTGAGTCATTTGGTGCTAGGCAAGAAGAAGAAAATCGTTAATTTATCTAGCAGAAAGGCCTCAAAAGGCGATACATAGGTTCGATGTTCTTTATCTGCAATGCCTCCTCAAGACTTAGGTGTTCATGGCTCTCCCCAATTTCCTGTCTTTTGCAGCTCTTAATAAATTTAGTCTTTTTGTTATCACTCCTAAACCTTGTTATGCCATCCATTCACTCAAGCTCATTCTTCTTCTTCTTCTACATGCCGTGTCCCTTCAGGACGTTGGCGATCATGGCTCTCCACAATTTCCTGTCTTTTGTAGCTCTTAATAATTTTTCTCCTTTTGTTATCTCTCCTAAACCTTGTTCCGCCTTCCATTTACTCAAACTCATTCTTCTTCTTCTATGTGCCGTGTCCCTTCAGGACGTTGGCGATCATGGCTCTCCACAATTTCCTGTCTTTTGTAGCTCTTAATAAATTTAGTCTTTTTGTTATCATTCCTAAACCTTGTTCTGCCATCCATTTAATCAAGCTCATTCTTCTTCTTCTTCTATATGCCGTGTCCCTTCACGACGTTGGCGATCATGGCCCCCCACAATTTCCTTTCCATTGTAGCTCTTAATAAATTTAGTCTTTTTGTTATCTCTCCTAAACATTGTTCCGCCATCCATTTACTCAAGCTCATTCTTCTTCTATATGCCGTGTCCCTTCAGGACGTTGGCAATCATGGCTCTCCACAATTTCCTGCTCTTTGTAGTGTTTAATAAACTTTGTCTTATGTTATTTATCCTACATCTTGTTCCGCATATCCATTTACTCAAGTTCATTCTAGGGTTCATGGGTCTCCACAACTTCCTATCTATTGTATCTCTTAATAAATTTTGTCTTTTTGTTATCTTACCTTAACCTTGTTCCACTATCCATTTACTCAAGCTCATTCTTCTTTTCCTATGTGCCGTGTCCCTTCAGGACGTTGGCGATCAGGGCTCTTTTTCTTTTTATTATTGAGACTTCCATTATTTTTAATCGTTTTTTACATGTGGATGAGGTTATTATGCTTGGATTTTCTACTAGTATGTTTCGGGTGGAGTCTAGTAAGTTTTTTTGTGTGTGTTTAAATGTGTTTTAACAGAGCTGTGGCCGGATAGGTGTAACGTGAGGCGTCTGGATAGGCATGTAGTCGTGTGACCGATGTAATTATTTATCAATTCGGTTTGATCAGGAACACAGTTCCTTAATGGACATTTGAACTCATGAATAATGTTCGTTCATTGTAATTTTGATTTTGCTGTTGTGTTATTTTTGATAATAAGGTTAGATGTTTTTAAATTTTTGTTATGTTTTATATATGTATATATATATATATATATATATATATATATATATATATATACATACACACACACCCATATATATATATATATATATATATATATATATATTTAAATTGTGTGTATTTAGGCAGCATTTTTTCATTAATACATGTCTCATTAAATAATATAGATAAGCGTTGTCTATATATTTTATGCAAGTTTTTTTCATATAGTCTGATAATCTTAATAACATTATCATTAAATAATGAAAGAAAATCACAATATTGATACATAAGTATGTATCAATATTGTGATTTTCTTTCATTATTTAATGATAATGTTATTAAGATTATCAGACTATATGAAAAAAACTTGCATAAAATATATAGACAACGCTTATCTATATTATTTAATGAGACATGTATTAATATATATATATATATATATATATATATATATATATATATATATATATATATATGTGTGTGTGTGTGTGTGTGTGTGTGTGTGTGTGTGTGTGTGTGTGTATTCACCCTTGAAAGTGTGGTCTGATGAGCCAGGGAAAAAGAAATTTCCTTCTTTCAAATAAATTAACAAGTTTAGATGTTTTAAAATTTTTATTATGTTATATATATATATATATATATATATATATATATATATATATATATATATATATATATATATATATATGTATACACACACACATATACATATATATATATATGTGTGTGTGTGTGTGTGTGTGTGTGTGTGTGTGTGTGCGTGCGTGTCCGTGGGTGTGTGGGTGCAAATATATAGAAAATAGGAAAGAACTTGTTAGGTAAATAATCCGAAGTTCTTTAGTATTTTTGTTTTATTTTTAAAAAACTGTGCTCAGTAAAAAAAAGTAGGGCCTAAATTATAATTTATATATTATAATATATATATATATATAATTTATATATATAAAATATATATATGTATATATAATTTATATATTATAATATATATATATATATATATATATATATATATATGTATAATTTTTATATATATATATATATATATATAAATATATATATATATATATATATATATACAAGTCTGAAGATAGTGTCAACGTGACACTCGGGTTACAACGAGTGGCATCGTTTGAGAAAATCTTTACATTTTCATATTGTTTTGCATTTGTTTGAGCGTCTACTACTTGCCCATTGCTGGAAAACCAAAAGGTTCTATCCCACCAGATCAGGGTGGACCTTGGAACCACTTCCATTGTTCTACCTTCCTCAAACCTACAATCTCCCAATCAGAGGTCTTGCTCCTGGATGTAGTTTCTCGTCATGCCCAGGATACCTTTTCGGACACTTTTAAAAAGAAAGTGTAATTTTACTTGTAAGTAAATAATAATTTGACTTTTAAAACAAATATCTTTCATTTCCCTTCCTGGAAACGAAGGTTATCTTTCATTGGCCAGCCTCAAAATCACACTCGATGACATTTGAAAACAATTCTTTTACTTGGACATTCAAATTCGTAATTAAATCCCAGAATACACACCCTATTTTCCAAATATAAGATTGCTTACTATGTTCACCAAATATAAGGCGTAAGAGCCACTTATGGTAAGATTTTGATAATTACTTTTAGCATTTTCAACAAAGCAAGGCGGCAACGCCACTAAGACCCAAGGGGTTACATGGAGTGAAAGGGAAAGAGAATGAGAAGACTTAAATCAGGAGAAAGGACAATAAAAGATCAGGATTCAGGAACACAGAAGATGGCGATAATGCCACTAAGACGCAAGGGGTTACTGGGAGTGAAAGAGAATGAGAAGATTTTAGATGGGAGAAAGGACAATAAAATAACAGTTTCAGGAAGACAGAAGATGGCGATAATGCCACTAAGACGGAAGGGGTTACTGTAAGTGAAAGAGAATGAGAAGACTTTAGTGAGGAGAAAGGACAATAAAAGAAGAGGTTTCAGGAAGACAGAAGATGGCGATAATGCCACTAAGACGCAAGGGGTTACTGGTAGTGAAAGAGAATGAGAAGACTTTAGTGAGGAGAAAGGACAATAAAAGAACAGGTTTCAGGAACTCAGAAGATGGCGATATTGCCACTAAGACACAAGTGGTTACTGGGAGTGAAAGAGAATGAGAAGACTTTAGTGAGGAGAAAGGACAATAAAAGAACAGGTTTCAGGAAGACAGAAGATGGCGATAATGCCACTAAGACACGAGGGGTTACTGGGAGGGAAAGAGAATGAGAAGACTTTAGTGAAGAGAAAGGACAATCGCCTGCAGAACTCCCTCTCTTCTTCCTGTTTCCCTGATAGCTGTAATCTCCAACTATTCAAATGTAATATCAATCGACGTTTTCAGATGCCCAGATCTCTCCCCTATCCTTCTCTTCATCCTTTCCTCCATCACTCCTCGTTGCTCTAGCTTCAACTCTCTGCAACCCCTTGCGTGCTAGTGGCTTCCCGCCTTGCTTGGGGTGAAACGCTTAAAAAAAATCTAAAGTTAGCAATGAAACTTTTCAGCGCAAAAAGTTTACAGGACAGAAGATAATAGAAAGTCCATCATTTATATCTTGCTTGTAAAACGGAACTGACCCCCCCCCATACACACTTTAATTTCCACTTGTTAATCAAATATTGCCAGATTAGGCTACGAGTACTGAATTGTGTTCCGTCTGAGAGCTCAAAGATCGTCCTGGGTCAGACGATAAACTACATCCGCGTCCTGCCTGGGTAAGACGATAAAGTACACCCGCGTCCTGCCTGGGTAAGACGATAAACTACATCTGCGTCCTGCTTAATTACTGAGTTTCCCAGGACACCCTGATCCGGAGTGGTAGCACCTGTTAGGGTTCCAGTTAACACCGACAAAAGGGGTCAAAACACTATGAAAAGTGTAAAAATAGGCTTTAATACCAGCAATACATTTTTGTAAAACAATTATTACCATCAATAGATTTTTTTTAAATATTACCGGCAATAAAAATCTTGTCGGTATTAAATAACCCATTTATGTTGATATGTCGTAAAACAAACCAAACCAGACCAAACCAATCCAAACTTGCTCTAGAGTCAACCGTTATCTTCCCCTCCTACTCATATAAATTGCCCCTTATCGCAACCCTCTACCTCTATCTGGATATTGTAAAATTAAAAGATAACGCGGAGATAACATATGATTGATATGGGACCAATACGGGTTCCGCTTCTAATTGGGTAAGACGATAAACGACATCCAACAGCAAGGCCTTTGATCAGAATATTTTGAGGAGCGTGGAACCACCTCTTAACTGCTGGTGCACCCAGGTCCACCCTGACCCGGAGTGGTAGCACCTGTTAGGGTCCCAGCTATGGGAAATAGTTACCCCCAAAAGAAGTCAAAACACTATGAAAGTATAAAAGTTAATAACAGCAATTCTTTTTTAGGAAAAACTTTGCCGACAATTCATTTTTGAAAAAAAAATAACCAGCAATACATATTTGAAAAAATTTTTTACCAGCTATACCTATTTGAAAAAAAATATTACCAGCAATACATATTTGAAAAAAATATTTCCAGCAATACATATTTGAAAAAATATTACCATCAATACATATCTTAAAAACATATTACCAGCAATACATATTTGAATAAAAATATTACAAGCAATACATATTTGAAAAAATATTACCATCAATACATATCTTAAAAACATATTACCAGCAATACATATTTGAATAAAAATATTACCAGCAATACATATTTGAAAAAATATTACCATCAATACATATCTTAAAAACATATTACCAGCAATACATATTTGAATAAAAATATTACCAGCAATACATATTTGAAAAAATATTACCGTCAATACATATCTTAAAAACATATTACCAGCAATACATATTTGAAAAAAATATTTCCAGCAATACATATTTGAAAAAATATTACCATCAATACATATCTTAAAAACATATTACCAGCAATACATATTTGAAAAAAATATTTCCAGCAATACATATTTGAAAAAATATTACCATCAATACATATCTTAAAAACATATTACCAGCAATACATATTTGAAAAAAATATTTCCAGCAATACATATTTGAAAAAATATTACCATCAATACATATCTTAAAAACATATTACCAGCAATACATATTTGAAAAAAATATTTCCAGCAATACATATTTGAAAAAATATTACCATCAATACATATCTTAAAAACATATTACCAGCAATACATATTTGAAAAAAATATTTCCAGCAATACATATTTGAAAAAATATTACCATCAATACATATCTTAAAAACATATTACCAGCAATACATATTTGAAAAAAATATTTCCAGCAATACATATTTGAAAAAATATTACCATCAATACATATCTTAAAAACATATTACCAGCAATACATATTTGAATAAAAATATTTCCAGCAATACATTTTTGAAAAAATATTACCATCAATACATGTTTTACATATAAATATTACCAGCAACATATTTCTGAAAAAAATATTACTAGCATTTTTTTTTTTAAATTACAAACAATAAAAATCTTATCGGAATTAAATAACCTATTGAGGTAGATATCCCGTAAAATAAAACAAACCAAACGAACCAAAAGCTCACAGATAAATCCCTATCATTAGTATTCCAAGTTAGTCCAGCTTACTTATTTGAAAAGTAATCGGACTTGGAACCGTGTTTTCAGGTATGCTGCCCGGCGTTTCCTTGTCGAAAAAGGGTCGATTTTTTTATGATTTATCTAAAACAAAACGGAACCCCACTTAATATCCATTAATTTCTTAATCAAATATTTATAATTTCCAAAGAGGGTTGCTAGTCACGAATTGGGCTGAATTTATTAAATACTCAACTGCCTTTCCTCTCATTATTTTGACTGATTTCGTCCAGTTTATTTGACAAGGGAGATATAAATTCTTTTTAAATACAAGGAATAAAACTTTTTAAAAATACTTGACAGGAATATTGCAATTTTTAAAATGAGAATTAAAATTAAATAAAATAGATCAAATATTTATTGAAATATGCATTTAAATTTGTTATTTTAAAATTTTTTTTACTAATGTTCACCCATTACAAGACCCAAGATCCACTCAAGGTAGAGGGTTACTGTGTGGACTTACATTAGCATGGAAAAGAATAAGCGTTAGGTGTATAAAGCTGAAACAGACTTTAGAAGGAACCGAAAACAAGGGATAAACCTCTACTCCTGTACAAATGAAAATTAAATGTTACCGCTTAAGTTGTAAACGCTTTTTATTTGCGGTCTTGCGACACATGTCAGGTAGACCTAGTAAATCGGCAGACATTCTGCCTTGTGGTCACCTCGACGTAGTGTAACGGTTAAAAAGCTTGGCTTGTTGGACCAGTTACCGCTGAGTAGTAAATTCGATTCTCTATGGGTTCCCCATACGTTCGGCCTTTTGCCACATCTAAGCTACGCTTTGTAAATTGCTATATAACAGTAATGGTTGGGCAGTTTGACGAGGTGTAATGGTTAACAATCTTGCCTTGTTAGATCAGATACCACCGTGTAGTGAATCGATCCTTAAAGAATCCTCTACACTTTCGGCCTTGAGCACATCTCGATATAGTGTAATGGTTAACAAGTTTATTTTTTCTCGATAAATCAATTTCGAGATAATTGGATCCTCACTGCTCCATACTTGTGGCCTTGTGCCACTTCTAAGTTGCGCTTAATAAAATGGGGCGCTTCGACGGGGTGTAATATGGTCAGCAAGCTTGTCTCGGTAAAACAATTTCGACTAAGTCGTGAGTTCGGTCCTCGCTGAGGGCCCCATACATTCGGCCTTGTGCCACATTTAAGCTACACTTATTTGAGCACTTTTACGTGGTGTAATGTTTAGCAAGCTTGCCTCGCTTGATCAATTAAAAGTGATTTATTGAGCTTGTCTCGCTAGATCAATAACGTCTGACTACATCACCGGGTGCCTCATACATTTGGCCTTGTGCCATATTTAAGCTACGCTTGAGAAAGTCGTTTGCGCACTTCGACGCGGTGTAATGCTCAGTAAGATTGTCTCGCTGCATCAATAACGACTTAAGGTTTTTAGCTAGCCATTTAATCAGTAAAATAATGAGATCTCGCCGCCAATCTAGTACTCAACTTAAATTCTTAAAGGGTTGATAGCATAGTGGAAAGCAATAATTATTTTGTTTTAATACAAAATTGTGGCACAAGGCCAAAAGGGGATAGGTAAAGGCTTAGTCTTCAATCTGTCGACGATTACTGATCCAAACATACCAGAATATTCCTTACACTAAAACAATACATTCTTACTTGCCATTCTTACTACAGTCTCCATAATACCTCAGAGTCTCTATGAAGTCCTAACTAGTTCCCATATGTACAATTTGTCTGCCATAGCGGAAAGTAATATTTCTTTTGAAAAATACAAAACTGTGGCACAAGGTCAAAACTCTGGTTGACAGATGAAGGCTGGTCTTCAGTCTGTCTTTTCTTAAACTTAGCTAGCCACGTAAACATATCACAGTATTTCTTAACACTAAAACAACACATTCTTACTGACCATTCTTACTACAGCCACCATAATACCTCTTAGTCTCTATGAAGTCCTTACTAATTCCCATACGTACAAAGGGGAGAGCAATTTTGTTTTAGCACAAATATGGCACAAGGCGAAAAGGGGCGATAGGGAAGTCTGGTCTTCAATCTGTTTTATCTTAAACTTAGCTAGCCACGATTACTGACCTAAACATACCACAGTATTCCTTACACCAAAACAACACATTCTTACTCACCATTCTTACTACAGCCACCATAATACCTCAGAGTCTCTATGAAGTCCTACCTAGTTCCTTTATGTACAATTTGTCTGGGAGGGGTATAAAAAACAACATTTAAAAATGAAACCCCGATGAATATTATGATGACTACAAGAAGCTAAACAAGATAGTGTTAGTATTAAATCCCTACCCCCCAAGAATCCTTAATTGTGGCAGAAATATAAGTGAGCTGGGCGAAATTAATGTGAGCTTAGGTAATTAACAGTAACTATTCGAGCAGATACAGGCTCAGGCATACACTCAGACCCGCACTCATCCAGGCATAAAAAACAAATACGAAATGCACACTCGAAAAAGGAAAAGCTTCCCGCATCTACCAGAGAACTACATATATCTCTGTCAACTGACAGGGAAGGGTACTGAAATTAAACTACAGAAATAGCACAGTGGAAAGTTATTCAGAAAAATTACCATGAATGTAATCAAAGAAAAGGCAGAAGGCCACCTGCACGTAATGTAATGGTTAACAAGCTTGCCTCGCTAGAAAATTAGATCCTCACCAGGTGACCCACACTTTCCGCCTAGTGCCACATCAAAGCTATGCTGAGAAAATTGCCATTGAAAAGACACAAGGAAGCTACGATTGAGAGCGATCCTCACTGGGTGTCCCATACTTTCGTTCTTCTGACCAAACTAAGCTGCGTTTAGTAAATCAATGTATACAATGCTGATAGTAGAATTATTACACAGAGTGCGATGGGTAATTTGTCGCAATTATATACAGTGTAACCCGGATATAAGATACCCGGATATAAGAGAAACCCGGATATAAGATAGAATTTCCAGAGTCCCAAAATAGACCAAACCCGGATATAAGAGACTTCTTCTCCGGTCCCGACAACTCTCTTATATCTGGAAATATTTGGAAACGGCATGCTTTACTGCTTGGCATTCGCGCTGGAATCTCCAGTACGAACATTTCAGAGTCTTTGGGTGTCAATCTGAAGACAGGATATTCGGAAAGAGTTGGATGATATATCCAGTCAACATCATGGTATTTGGAGGGATAACTAGTGACCGTGTCGTTATGCTTACATTGATCTTCCCATGGGGACTCAGACTCAACATAGAGGCCTACATCAAGTGGAAGGTAGTGCTAGCCTGGGTCAAGAGTGTGGCTGCTAGAAGGTTCTGTCTCTGGCAATATGACTCTGCACCATGCCACACATGCAGGAAGACATCGTCATGGCTGTCAGACAATTTCACACTGCAACCCCCTTGATTATTATGTGTATGGGGGGGTTGGGCGAGAGATTAACAAAACTCCTTGTAACACCGAAGATGAACTGAAGGCAAGGATTATGGCAGCATTCACCAACTTAAATAAGAAGACTGTCTTAGAAAGCTGCAGGTGATTCCGAAGTCACCTAGAGGCCGTGGTTGAAACCAATGGCGATTTTATTGAATAAATCTTTAGTCTTGGAAGATATTTTTGTGTAATTTTGGTAAATATGTCTGTTAAAATGAGATGTCTGTATTATTTTCATTTTGGCGCCATTTGCACGACAATTTATCCATCGCAACCTGTATATCTGTTAAAATGAGATGCCAGTGTTATTTTCAATTTTGACGACATTTAGACGACAATTTATCCATCGCGCCCTGTATATCTGTTAAAATGAGATGCCGGTGTTATTTTCATTTTGGCCTCATTTAGACGACAATTTATTCATCGCACCCTGTATATCTGTTAAAATGAGATGCCAGTGTTATTTTCATTTTGGCCTCATTTAGACGACAATTTATCCATCGCACCCTGTATAGCTGTTAAAATGAGATGCCAGTGTTATTTTCATTTTGGCCTCATTTAGACGACAATTTATCCATCGCACCCTGTATAGATGTTAAAATGAGATGCCAGTGTTATTTTCATTTTGGCTTCATTTAGACGACAATTTATCCATCGCACCCTGTATAGATGTTAAAATGAGATGCCGGTGTTATTTTCATTTTGGCCTCGTTTAGATGACAATTTATCCAAAACAACCTGTATATCTGTTAAAATGAGATGCGTGTTATTTTTATTTTGGTGTCATTTAGACGACAATTTATCCATCGCACCTGGTCCTGCTAACATAGCAGGGACGGGCTCTTTTCTTGTGTCATGTGAAGGGATACACACATATAATTTAGCCCTTCACGGATTTATAAAAGATTAGCATTTCTAAAGAAAACGGCTAATCCTAATAAGAATTGCATATGTGTAGATGGACTCCTTATTTTTCGTCTGAATAATTGATCTCAAATCCTCGACTAATACAGAAGTAAGTACGTGTGTTTATTTTTCCTCTTCTTTTTTATGCGCAAAGAAAATGGTGAATTTCATTTTTCTGTTTTCTACTAGCATGAGACTGCGTGTAAACATCAGATTTCTTGCTTTAAGAATCACAGACTGTCATCTTTCGATCTGGTCTCAGAGTAGGATATCGTACACAAAAATAGAAAAAAAAAAGACTGCTACGTAAAAGAAGCAAGGATGTAGCCGAAGCACGCATGCGCCAGACATCATGGCTTCTCCAATTCCGGTTGTCCGGAAATTACCGCCGTTTTTCTTGCGAGAGGAAAGGAGAGCAAGTAAGGAGAGTTTCGGGGAGAGAGATGCAACAACTTAACATAAACTACTATTTTTTCCGGGCCCCAGAAATTAAAAAGATCGTGATGAGGCGGCTACAGGGCGGATCGATGTTAATTTTCATTCATGTTATTCCGTAAAGAATTTATATATATATATATATATATATATATATATTTGAATTATTTATTTTATTTTATTGTTTATGTAGTTTTTTATTGCGAAAAATGATTTGTTTAAGCAGAGTAAACTGAGACGAAGTCTTCATTGCACCAGAAAGATGAAGGCTTTTACACACGGATTATCAAAAGTCATAAATTTATCCTGCGGAGATGTTGGATATTTTTGATTTGTTTTAATCATAGATCGTATTCGTTACGTTTATTTTTGTTCTGGCACAAGGCGACAAAAAACTGGAGCACCCATGGAGAATAACAAAAACATATATAATAATAATAATAATAATAATAATAATAATAATAATAATAATAAAAATACACATGCTAATAATAAGAAGAAATCATATATAATATAATAGCATGAAAGTTTAAATAAAAACATTAAATGAAAATAAGAAAGCTACTTTATTCAGTAATAAAGGAGAGCAATAAGTTCAAAATAGAGTTTCAAATGGATGCAGAAATACAAGTAACGTAGAATACACCGAATGAAGCTGCAAAATACAAAAAAAAAAGAATGCAAATGCAACAGACCAGATACAGAAACAATGGCAAGTTAAACTGCTTCATGGCCAATAATCTGCCGGTACCAAACAAGCTGATGTAGACAAACACGGTACCCATCAGTGGCTACGTAGTGCAGGGTTGAAAGCTGAAACGGAAGGTTGTATCCTTGCTGCACAGGACCAATGCTTGTTAACTAGAAATTATCAAGCACACGTAATAAAATATTGTGTTAGCCCAAAATGCAGATTCTGTGATAAATATCCAGAAACCATTGACCATCTTGTATCAGGTTGCACCCAATATAAAACCCCACATGACAGAGTGAGCCAATCTGCATTGGAAAATCTGAAATTCTTACGGAAGAAATGAAACTGGAAGAAATTGGTATGAACACCACCTAGACTCGCTTATGGAGATAAAAACCTATACCAATTTAATGGGACTTTACAATACTCATTGATAGAACTATCAAGCTAGCCACCCTGACATCATTATTAGAGACCGCAAACAAAAAATTGAACCATTATTGATATTTCAGTCCCTGCGGTCTGCAACGTATCTTCAAACAATTATCAAAATACAAGGACCTTAAATTTGAAGTCTCAAAAATGTGTCACATAATAATATCAACAATTCCAGTTGTAGCTGGAAAACTCGGATTGATGGAAAAAGATTCCAATAAACTCATTGAACGGATTTTTGTTAGCCTATGCCTTAGAACCCCCCCCAAAAAAAAATTGTTCTCATATGTAGATTCCACATCTTACGAACTGCTTTAATATATATTTTGTAAGCGTTTCACCCCAAGCAAGGCTGGAATCCACTAGAACGCAAGGGGTTACAGAGAGTTTGATCCAGAGCAGATAGGAGTGATAGAGGAAAGGATGAGGAGAAGGATAGTGGATAGATCAAAGCAACTGGAGATGTCGATTGACATTACATTTGAATAGTTGGAGATTATAGCTATCAGGGAAACAGGAAGAAGGGAGGAAGTTCCACAGGCGAGAAGTTCGAGACATGAAGCTATTGGAGTAGAAGAGACGGCTACATTTAACAGTTTCGACAGTGAAAGGGTGTGAGCGGGATGCCAGCCTAGTTGAACGCTTAAATTCATGAAGTCTGGGAACCAGCGAAAGCAGCTCATCGGAGCAGTTACCGTGAAAGTATTTGTAAAAAAGACAGAGGAAGGCGAATGCAGACGAGATGCCAGATCAGGGACAATTACATTGCATATCCGTCTTTGCATTTTATCAAGGACCTTGAGACATTAATAAGGGGCTCGAGACCATATATGGCAGCAATACTTCATGCAAGAACGAATGGTTGATTTGTAGATTTGAAGGATCGACTACGGCGAGAAAAATTTCCTGGCACGGCACAGGGAGCCAAATTGTCTTTCGGTGGACGAAGCTATTGACTCAATGTATTTGTTCCATCTCAGATCAGTAGACAATGTGAGACCGAGCAGTCGCAAAGAGGTGCTCTCGTGGAGTTGAGCGTCAGACATTCTAATGGAAGGCAGGGATGGTTCTCTCTGGGGAGTAATAGCGAGCAGTTTAGTTCTTGAGGCATTAAAGTTAACCAGCCAATTCCGAAGGGCTTAAAAATATGTGTGATTTTTTTTCAAAACTGCTCAGTGGAAAATGTCATGATGCCATTTCTGACCTTAGGTCTCTGGTCGGGACCCGGAAAGAACTGAATATACATCATAAATCAAAAGAAATAATAATAATAATAATAATAATAATAATAATAATAATAATAATAATAATAATAATAACCAAACAAGCAGACGTAGACAAAAACCGCAACCATAAGTGGCTACGTAGTGCAGAGTGGAAAGGTGAAACTGAGGGTTTTATAATTGCTGCACAAGACCAATGCTTGTTAACTAGGAATTATCAAGCACATATACTAAAATACTGTGTTAGCCCAAGATGCAGATTCTGTGACAAATATCCAGAAACCATTGATCATCTTATATCAGATTGCACGATATTGGCATCCACTGAATATAAAAACCGGCATGACAGAGTGGGCCAATATCTGCACTGGAAAATTTGCAACTCCTATGGGAAGGAAACTGGAAGAAATTGGTACGAACACCACCCTGACCCGGTTACGGAGATAGGACCTGTTACAATTCTATGGGACTACACAATATACACTGACAGAACAATCAAAGCCAACCGCCCAGACATTGTTATTAAAGACCACAAACAAAATAAGTGCCTCCTTATTGATATGGCAGTCCCTGCAGACTGCAATGTGTCTTTGAAGATATTCGAAAAACTGTCAAAATACAAGGACCTTGAAATAGAAATCTCAAAAATGTGGCACATGGGAACATCAACAATTCCTGTTGTAGTTGGAGCCCTTGGACTGGTTGGAAAAGATTCCAGTAGGCTGATTGAAGGGATCCCTGGAAGTCCATGCCTCAAAGAGATACAAAAAATTGTTCTGACAAGTACAGCCCACACTTTACGAAGGGCTTTATCTATGTAATATTTTTTTTTTTTTTTTTTTTCAGTGGAAAGTGTCATGATGCCATTTCTAACCTTAGGTCCCTGGGCGGGACCCGGAAAGAAATGTGTAAACGCCAGATATCAAAGGGAATAATAATAATAATAATAATAATAATAATAATAGGAGGTTTTACGACAGATTCTAGTGTTTTTCTTTCTCTAATCAAAACGCTAGAGTGCAACTAGGCACAAATAATAATAATAAAAAAAACGTCCTGGGTATGATGATAAACTACATCCGGCAGCAAGGCCTCTGATCAGAAGTACTTGAGGAACCAACCCTTAACTGCAGTTGTTTCCAATTTCGACCTGACCGGGGGTCGTAGCACTTCTAAAAGTCTCAGCTATAAGCAAATACTGGCAGTACATTTTTAGAATACAATGACCAACAAAACATTTCTGTAGCAACACTAAAAATATATAAAAATACAATTTTATAGTAAAATTACCTGCAATACATTTTATGATGAACAAAATATATATTTTTTAAAAAATACATTTACCCTGAAAGTTGAAAGTTATGTAAAAACATCTATAGTTGATGATGTCTCTGCATAGTTACTTCTCGATCTCACCAAATATGTCTTATTATCTCATCCTTCAGCTTTTGAAATGTTGTTGGCTCGTTAGCATCGACCTTACTTTTGAGATGACCGCAAATGAAGAAATCTAAAGGCGTCAAGTCGCACGATCGTGGTGGCCAATTGATTTCACTCTTTCAAGAGATGATGCGACCTGGGAATTTCTCATTCAATAAAGCCATTTTTGCATTGGCTGTGTAGCATGTGACGCCGTCCTGTTGGAACCACAAATCTTCGATATCCATAGTGTTAAGTTATTTTGTGTACGTAATATAACTAGTGACCCAACCAAAATGAGCTGACTCATTTTATAGTCCACCCATAGAAGGTTAACCAATCCAAAGACTTGAAATATTCGATCCGATGTGTATAAAGGCGGCCATTTTGTTTTTTTCTTGTCGGAATAACCACTGCTAGCCTGTCAGATGAAAAGACCTGCAGAACTACGCTTTCCTACTCTCTCCGAATATCCACTGCCAACCTCTGATATGGAAGACCTTAAGAATTCCTGAATAGCTGCTACTCGACACTGGTGCTGTTACATTGAACAAATTCTTTACTATATCGGATTTCTACATTCAAACTACATTAAATATGTTTTACACATAGCATTCAATTCAGGACATCAAAAGTTGGTTATCATGACACGGTATCGCTCGCCTGTCACCGTAACAGAATACCCGGCATCATTTTCGAAGAAATACGGTCCAATGATTCCGCTAGAAAACATAACCAGTATTGTGACACGGTCAACACTTTTGTGAGAAATATATTTCAGAAAATGGCCGGATAGATTTCTATTCCAAACAAACCTGTAAAAGTATTTATTATTTCTTCTATTTTTTCAGATATTCTGCTATTTGGTTTCAAACATATTTTTCGAATATCTTTATGCTTTTAAGTTCTTCATATTATTTTTTGTTATTTTGAAGGAGACAGTATCCTGGAGAAATGTTCCTTCTTTGTACTTTGAGACGTAAATTGGATGATATCAACCAGAAGACATTAGGGCTGGGGAGTAAAGATCCGGTAGTGCCTTTAAGACAGATTGAAGCAATAAGGGCCTTTTCAGTGAAGATCTCAGCCTTAACCTGATTCAAATGAGACAGTCCAATGGACAGGCGAAGAAGTTTAGGAAGGTATAGACCTCTCCGGATAACACTATAGATGTCACAGAATCCATTGTCTTCGTATAAAAGTCTGCTTTGATGTTGATCAAAAACGAAAACTCGATTGATGACAAATGTTACTGATCAATAGCTGGAAATTTAAAAAAAGACCCGCGGCAGAAAATCAATTATCCTTTGCGGTGTATCGATGGAATTTAAATGTCATATACGGAATATGCATAATTTGTTTAAGCATGTGGCCTTGAGTCTATGTATATACAAAGATAATATATATATATATATATATATATATATATATATATATATATATATATATATATATGTATGGGGGTAAGTGTGCGTGTGTGTGGTGGGTGCGTTGGTGGTTGTATGTGCGCGCCCGTGTGTGTGTCTGTGTGTGTGTGTGTGTGTGTGTGTGTGTGTGTGTGTGTGAATACCAAAAAAGCAACAGCTAAGGCTTAAATTGAATCATCAGAGATTTCTTTGTCTTTATTCACAATATATATATATATATATATATATATATATATTTATATATATATCAATATATATATATATATATATATATATATATATATATATTTATATATATATATACAGTGCTGTTCGATAAAAGTGACTCACCTGATTTCTTTTACTTAAAAATGTTTTCGCCTATTGTTTTTGGGTCAAACTAATTTTTAATCTTGCTAATATAAAGACACCTTCCCGACCACCTAGTAAAAAAGTTTACTCACCCTAAGGTATTCTATTGATAATTATAATTTTGGATATAAATGAGATTTAGGGGAAAAATCCGTGCAAAAAAAGTGACTCACTTATTTCCTGCAACTAGTAATCAATAGAAACATATCGAACAGCTTTAAATAAAGAATAATATAGATATAATTTATTTATAATTGGTAATATAGTTTGAAATATTTAATAATCTATGGGTCCTCCTTTATTTTAAATAACCTTTTCAACACTTTTTGACATTGACTTGATTAGTTTCTGGCAAATCTCATCTCCAAGCATTGAATTCTATTCGGATATGAAATTCACAATCAAATCCTCTTTGTTGATCAACTGCTTTCTCGAGAGCCTGTACTTTATAATGCTCTATAAGTTTTCTAGGGGTTGAGTTCAGGAGATTGGGGCGACCATGTCATAACACTCACCTGCTTCTCATCAAAGTATTCCTTCATCAATTTTGATTTGTGACAGGGAGCATTATCCTGTCTAAAAATGAGCTTGGTGGGGTCGATTTGCACCCTTTCAGCAGAAGGAAGCAGACAAGACTCTAAAATTCTCTTGTACTTCTCGCTCCTGAGGGTCTTTTCAATAGGTTTTAAGAAACCAATTCCATGAAAAGAAAAGCATCCCCAGAAGATTATACTGAACGGATGCTTGACAGTACTTCCTGCTAAATTCAAAGAGCTTTCAAAGCTTCTTCTTCGGGTTTTAGATCGCTTATCCTTTGAATTTAGCTCAACTTTAGTAAAAAAAATTCAGGTGAGTCACTTTTATCGAACAGTACTGTATATCAACAGTGAAAAAACATCACAGGCATTGAAACCATTCTAGCAAAGATACAGCTTAGGTGGCGTTGTCTTGCTGTGAGTATGGACGAGCATAGCCTTCCAAAAAAAGGTGTTGTATGGACATCTGCCAAACTCCAAGAGTTCAGTTGCACATCTACTCTTAAGACAAATTGAAACCTCTCAACTTTGATCTGAAAACCTGGGAAGTTCAAGCATCAAACCGAAAAGAGTGGCGTAAGACATGTTTCATTACGTTAAAAGGTTTTGAAGACAGTAGACTGAAGCACTGGGATCAGCTTCGTCAAGCTCTGAAGCAGAGACGCCATCAAAATCCTGCTTTAAAAAATTTATTCTCCCAGTGTGGCTTTGTCGCCCGCAGCGACGCTGGTTACTATCACACTTAAGAAAGTACAAATGAAATATGTCTTTCCTTTCCGTGATTTTCTACAAAATAACCCCTGCTAGCATGCAAAAGCAAAGGCACCATCCAATGCTGACCCTCATTTATCGTTCACAATAAGAGAGTCTACTATATATATATATATATATATATATATATATATATATATATATATATATATATAAATGACAATAGGAAAACAGTAGTAATTACTGACGCGTTTCGTCCAATGTGGACTTTCTCAAAGCAAAAAACGAAATGAATTTAATTAAACAAAATAATTGATAAAAATAAAAAAACAGAATGTTCTTAGCAACTGGAATGTAGAGAACGCTATTGTCATATTGTTAACTGAAAATAACGTCAGTTAATGTCACGTGTGGAGAATATTGTCATTATATATATATATATATATATATATATATATATATATATATATATATATTGTCATCCACAGAGTAACAGTTTCGCTGTATCACAGCTCATCAGTGTGGCTAGACTACACACACACATATATGTGTGTGTATGTGCTTGTTTATCTCCCTTCGTATTCGATGTATGAGGGTCAGGCAGCTCAGGTCTTAGGAACCGACAGCCCAGATACCAGCACATATGAGTTGATTATAGTGGTGAAGGTTTTGTGCAGAACCAACCACATATTTTGAAGGGTCGAATACACTACATGCCAAAAGGTCCCCAGACGAACCTCCGCAAGTTGTGAATTCAGAGTTGTCCTTTTCCTAGGCCAGTTGCCATCCAAGACTATAGAACCCATTCTCTCCTGCTATTTATCCATAGCTGGGGGGAGAAGAGGAGGTGAATACCTTCCCCGATGGTATTAGCACGATAGTGAATGTAATAGATTCGAATGGAATTCGAACTCGAATATATATATATATATATATATATATATATATATATATATATATATATAAAAGTGAACATAAAAGTCAACACTTAGAGGCGACAGTCTGTTTCATGCTAGATGCAATCGTCAGACAAATGGACAAAGTCCGACAATTATTTAAAGACATTTTTATGTTTAAGATTCTTTTTTATTGTTGGACTTTGTCCATTTCATAATGTGTGACGTCATTTGTTTATATTTGATACGCCATGAGCAGTTATGAATGTACGTGAGAGATTCATGGAAGATTGAAGTTTATAAGCAGTAAATTCGATCTTGCCAACCGAACGATCCTGAGTGGCCGAATCGGTTAAGGCACGTCAGGCTATATGACTGTTCCGTATAGGATACAGGTTCGAATCTTGTCGGAGGACGAATATTTTCTATGAAAATTTCTCGGACATTCAGGCCGGTAAATGTTGTTTAATACTGTTTATTATAAACAGAGCATTTACTTAAATATTTGTATCTATAAAAAGAATGTTAAACATAAAAATGTCTTTAAATAATTGTCGTACTTTGTCCATTTCCTTATATATATATATATATATATATATATATATATATATATATATATATATATATATATATATATATATATATATACTCACACACACATATATATATATATATATGTTGATGTTTACAGCGTGTTCGATACGCTGTTGAATAACAAGGTAAAAAATAAGACTATGATTAATCGATAGAAATCCTCTATGGGAATTAAGAAATCGAATCGTAGCTCGCCAATGAATGCAATGACATAGAGAAAGACTGAAGACAAAAGCTGAAATAACAAGGTTTTAATTGGACGTGAGTCTGTATTTCTAATTGGCCGGATTGATTTCCACTCGGAAAAGCAAATAAATAAACCCTTGTTTTCTAACATAAACAAGGCGAAAAGCAAAATGAAAACATTGGAAATTACTGCGTTTTTAGTTCGGCTCTCTCAGCGTGATGAAATCGATCTTAATCTAAAATGTCATATTCATTATTAATTAATCATAGCTAAAGATTGAATACACATAAAGGATGAAAATTAAGCTAAATCTTAATCCAATCTTGACCTGTTCAAGTCTAGTTAACGGCTATCTTCCCTCCTATCATATAAACTTCTTGACATAAACCTCTACCTAGCGTGGCCTTGTACAGAGTGATCCTTCTTTTTTTTTCTTCTTATGTGCCATGTCCTTTCAGGACGTAGACGATCATGGCTCTCCACCTCCTCCTATCCCTTGCAGCTCTCAACAATTCGCTTCCCTCTGCTTCCTCCCCCAGACCACGTTCTGACATTCACTTGCTTAAGTCCGCCAGGTATGACACGCGTTGTCTTCCTTTGTGTCTCTTTCTCTCTATTCGACCCGTGAGTATCAGATTCTCCAGGCCCTCCTTCCTCATTATGCGTCCCAGACGCTTCAGCTGCCTCTTCCTGATATTAAATATAAGCCTCCTCCTTGTTTGCAACCTCTCTAATATCTCATCGTTGCTCACACGCTCGGTCCATAATATCCTTAGCATCCTTCTGTAGAACCACATCTCTGTCGCCTCGAGTGTCTTCTTCATTGAGGAGATCGTCCAACATTCGTTGTCATAAAGAAGGACAGATGTTACGTAACAGTTCAGTATAGCAGTAGTAAAAAATAAAATTCATAATTACCTTATGTGGGTAATAGACCTATTTCAACCGACGAAAACTCCGTCAGTCTTATTCAACGCCGGTATATAGACTGTGGTCGTGTCGGAATTAGAAATTTAACTTTGACAGCATTCGAAATATTCATACAGAGTTTATCCATTTCGACGTTTCAGTCACCCACAAGAACTTGGAGACGTTTTTGGGGCTCTATCGAGTCTAGAATATGAGTACTGATCAGCTCCCACTCTAATATGGCAACAGTGTTCCATTTTCGGTCTGTTCTGGGTCTTTTAAGTGAAGAAAAAAGCGGGAAGCGTCAGGTACTTATTAGAACGATACAGCACAAGGGTTTCTTTTTGCAGTAAGTTTAATATTTTAAGACTAATACCATCACCCTCCCCAGACCACTGCCTCGTGCCTTTCGTCTGACTGAAACATTGAAATGGATAAATTCTGTATCAATTTTTCTAATGCTGTCACAGTTAAATTCCTAATTCCGCCAAGAACACAGTGTATATATCAGGGTTGAATAAGTCTGACGAAGTTTTCATCGGTCGAAATAGTTCTATTTACTACATAAGGTAACATTTGAAATTTATTCTGTAGTATATATATATATATATATATATATATATATATATATACCGGGTGTAATAGCCAAATTTTCCAAATTGTGTAACAGCAAAATTTCCCATTTGTTAGATTAAAGTTTGAACCGTTGTAACTTAGTGTTGTGGATTCCGGGATGAAATCCGATATCAATGAATAACAAACGCCAGGAATAGATAAGGAAAATAAATGTATTAACGTAATAATACAAACTGGTAATACGGGTTAGTAGATCCAGGAATGCGGGTTAGTAGCAATAATATATATACAGTCTTGGTATTGAAGTACTGCGGATGACTCCTTACTGAGTCTACGTGCTCGCTAACTGTAACTCTTGTGCTACCCTCCTCTATTACAGACAGTATTTACTGTCCCCCCACGAGGGATAGATGTGGCACAAGGCCGGGTTTATTGTGGGGTATTCCCGAGCCCGTAGGCTCGGCTAAAAAATGCCCGTAGATCCCGTATAAACGGGATAGAGTAGGTCAACCACCCCGAACGAGACTCTGCCCTTCGGCGGAGCCTCGTCCGGGTTCCTCTCTGCTCAGAGGCAGAGAGTTCAATTATCCAACCGAGAAGACGTCGCCGTCTACTCTGTTGCAGACAGTATTTACTGTCCCCCCACGAAGGATAGATGTGGCACAAGACCGGGTTTAAAGTGGGGTATTCCCAAGCCCGTAGTCTTGGCCAAACATATCCCGTAGATCCCGTATAAACGGGATCGGGTTGGTCAACCGCCCCGAACGAGACTCTACCCTTCGGTGGAGCCTCGTCCGGGTTCCTCTCTGGACATAGGCAGAGAGTTCGACTGTCCAACAGAGAAGACGTCGCCGTCTGCTCTGTTGCAGACTGTATTTACTGTCCCCCCACGAGGGATAGATGTGGCACAAGGCCGGGTTTATTGTTGGGTATTACAGAACCCGTAGGCTCGGACAAAAAATGCCCGTAAATCCCATATAAACGGGATCGGGTTGGTCAACCACCCCGACCGAGACTCTGCCCTTCGGCGGAGCCTCGTCCGGGTTCCTCTCTGGACAGAGGCAGAGAGTTTGACCGCCCAACCGAGAAGACGTCGCCGTCTTCTCTGTTGCAGACTGTACGGGTATTCACTGGTAGTAGTATATGTATACCTCGGGTGAGTCCATTTGTGTAAAAATGCTTAGAAATGATTCAAGGTCTCTTATTGGATTTTTCCAAGGTTTTTATGAGACTATTGGACTCTACTTTGATCTATAATTATTCTCCAAGCTTAACAGATGATAAAATCGATAATAAATTAAAATAATAAAATCGATTATAATCTAAAATGTTATATTAATCATTAATTAATCATAGCTCGGAAGCTCATGAAGGTTGGTAATAAAGTTAAATCTTAATCCAGTCTTAACCTGTTCAAGTCTAAAGTTAACCGTTATCTTCCCTCCTTTCATATAAACTTCTTAACGTAAACCTCTACTTATCGTGGCTCTCTGGCCTTGTACAGTGTTATCCTTACTGAAAAAAACCTTGTCAGGTTATAAGCATGTGCTACTGGTAACAACGAAATGATCAGATTGCCTTTACTCAATCTTTACGCTGGGATCAAAGTGTGCTCTCTGTTCTTAATCAAGCTTTCCTGTTCCTGTCTTCGAACTGTTCACGGAAATAGATGGTATATGAGCAATCCCAGGGGTTCTGTCACTGCATCAAAATCTCCATCAATGCACGTTAAAAATGAAGGTCACTCTAATATGTCATGGTCGCGGAGACCGGATTCATTTGGGATTGGCCGTTGTCAACCCCATTTTAATAACGACCCTCTGTCATATCTTGTCACCGTGGGGCGGCGGGTATTTATCAGACCTTCGGGTTGGGATCAATGTGTAGTATCTGCCCTCGGACGGATAGGCTACATTTCAGCTCGTAGTTGTGTAACTATTTTCGGAGAGAGCCCATCTAAAAAGATTATTCACAGGTTCCCAGCCTCGCAAAACAGCTGCCTGCGGTAGTAACGTTCTTATTGCACTAAAGAGGCCGTGGAATCGGGACTAATACCGATTCCTACGCAACCAACAGTTGCGATGGTGTGGGCTATTTTTTAACCTAACTGTAAGCGATCTGGGATTGCAAAGGAAATATTTATCAAAGATTATTTCCACAACGCAGAGAATAAATCACTGTAAGTTCAAACTCGAACATTTGTTGGGTGGGCGAAGAATGAAATGCCGAAAACGCGATTCTCAGGTACTATCTCAAAAATCACAATGCACGTAATCAGTCAGAAAAATAACTCACTCACCGCCGAACACGGTAGCAAAAATACATCAGTTTTTTCCTCTCGATTCGAGAACACCAACAGGTTTTATCGGGCAAGCATTTTTTTTTTGTCATTTGTCGAAAACTGGGAGAAGACGCTCAATTTTTGCATATCAAAATACGTTTTTATTGCGACTCCCGTGACTGACTTGTTTCTAAAATATTCCGTCTTCAGTATGTCTTGCGGAATACGTGCCCCCCCCCTTTTATTTCTGGTAAGTATTTTTCTTTTTCGCCACATTTTCCGTCGTAGGATACACGCGACACGCTGTCGCTTGGTTTGACTAGGTAAGTCGCCGTTTTCTTAACGGGTGCACGCGTTCGGATTCCCCGTATTTAACTAACCTGGATTTATCTGCAGGCGGGTGGAGGTGGGATTGTGCTCAAGAAAATAAAAATTGTAATATCTGTTTTTCACTTCCCTTCTGTGTTTTTGTCTTCGGGCAACTCTCTTCGGATAAAATGTTTGAGGGATGCCTGGTCCCAGTGATTCCAAGGCGGTGACAGTACCTCCCCCACTGCATAAAAGGTGGGATAGTTCATGGAATACTTGCGTCAACATGACAGTAGTCACAGGAACTGGATAATTATTTGATTGACCTATGTGGTCATCTTGGAAATTGTTTGGTTTGTTGGTTTGTTGTTTTGTTTAACGGCATATCAACTACTTATGGGTCATTTAATGCCGAAATTTAATATTCATCGGAGTATTGGTAATTTTTTTTTTAAATCTATTGCTGGTATTTTTACTATAAAATTATGTTTTTATACTTTCATAGTGTTTCCATTCAAGTTTGGTGATTCACTATTTACCCACAGATGGGATCCTAACAGGTGCTACCACCCCAGAGAACCTAGGAACAACAGAAATTAAGAGCTTGTTCCATGCTCTTCCCACCCCCGGTCAGAGACCTTGCTACCGGATGTAGTTTATCGTCATACCTAAGATGCATCTCTGGGAAGTGCTTTAACAGAGGACGGAACATGTGACATTGATATACGAAGGTTTATTCGGATAGCCAAAGATGCCTTCCAAAAACTAAGCAGAGTATTAAGAAATAGAAAAACTTCGCTAGAAACAAGGAAACGAGTATTGAACAGTTACGTGATATCTGCCCTCTTGCATCGCAGCGAATGCTGGACAATCTCCCCAAAGATGAGGAAGAGATTTGAAGCAACAGAAGTCTGCTTCTACAGAAGGATGTAGAGGATATCATGGGCCGAGCAGGTTTTAACAAATAATCGAAACAAAAAGGAAACTTATAATTAACATCAGAAAGACGCAGTTGAAATTTCTGGGCCACTTAATAAGGAAGGAAGGCTTAGAAAATCTGATACTCACAGGACAGATTGAGGGCAAAAGGGATGACAGTGCGTAACATAGTTGAGGGGCTTGAGTAAATGGATGGTAAAACAGGGTTTGTGAGAAATAACAAAGAAATAAAAGTTATTAAGAGCTGCAAGGGACAGGAAGATGTAGAGGGCCATGATCCTGAAGGGACATGGTATATAAAGGAGACGTCTTCAAGGAGA
The DNA here is from genome assembly GCA_964036315.1 of Acanthosepion esculentum. NCBI lineage: Eukaryota > Metazoa > Mollusca > Cephalopoda > Sepiida > Sepiidae > Acanthosepion > Acanthosepion esculentum. The sequence continues at coordinate 7,513,235 of OZ038516.1, read as the reverse complement.
TGATAGTTCGTGTGGATCTGGGTTGGGTGGGTGTGTGTACTGTGTATATAATTACAACTTCTTAAGACCAATTAGTCACTCATTTACGTAATTAACGTCTCGCATCCGCGCAAGGTCAAACACAAATTACACTTCATCAACTCCGAAATTCGAGCAATGACATTTCACCTTTCTGGCTTTTCGTTTGAGATCTTCCGGGGACCATACCTTATTCCAGATAGTTCGCTCCTTTGTTAATTCTATGTTAGAGTCAAGATATACCCACCACGCGCTAAAGTTTTGCACTCGTTCTAGAAACTAACGACTAGACAATATGTAAGCGATAAAATTATCTACTCCCTTAAAAGACGACATCGCTGACTGGCAACCTCGTTGCCAAAGCCACATATGTGCAGAACTAAAAGAAAACCAACCTGGAGTTGTCGCCCTTGAGAAAACGAATCAGTTGAGCAGGAAAGTAGACCCAATATTACTAAAATGCAAATTAGTCACGAAAATGCTCAATTTTTTAATTAGCAGTATTGCGCTTATATAATTCGCTATGAAGTGACGTTATTTGTTTATGTTATCAGACAAACAAAAACGGTACTATATTATCAAGATAATTATTTAAAAGTAAACAAATAAATCTCTATCTATAAAAGGCAGGATGCGTGTGTGTGTGTGTGTGTTTGTGTGTGTGTGTGTGTGTGTGTGTGTGTGTGTGTGTGTAACGAATGCACGGCCGCAATTTTCGACGGATTTGCACCAAAATTTACATGCACATGCTCCAAGTTAGCGGGAAAGGCCAAGACCGACTTTGCATTTCCCAACTCCCATCGATAGTGGAAATAATCGATTTTTTCATGTTTCTACGGCAGTTTTCATGTAGTTTGTGGCCATTTCGTACTGGCCAGAATGAGAGCCTATAGCTGGCTACCACGAATAGGCAAGAATATTCTATTGGCCAGCGTCAGAGCCAACAGCTGACTGACACGAAAGTTAACTAGCATGCAAAAAAAATCGATAGCTGCATTCGTCACCAGTGGAAAAAATTTTAATCTGCATGGCACTTTACTCCAATTGGCTCATTCGCTTGCTTAAACTCAACGTTGATTCGGATTCCGCAGAACTGTGTTGGGTGTGAAAATTATGAAATGAGGTATTGTACAAGGTAACCAAAAAAGTTCTGTCCGTTTTTGATTAGTCATTAAATGAAGTTGAAATATATACGAAATGCGTGTAGCAATTGTTTTCAAATTCGGACAGCCGGAAGTAGGAACATCAGACGTTATAAAAAAACACGCGCACCGTGCCCGGCCATCAGTTATAAGCCGGACAGCTGTGAGAAGGATGGAAGTGTCTAGTCTGTTTGCTTTACGACTTCAAAGTGGGCTTATCAGCAGCTGCATCATGTCGCCACATATGTCAAGCGTTTGGGGATAGTGCTGTGGATGAACGTACTGCAAGGCGTTGGTTTCGAAAATTCAAGTCAGGAAATTTGTCTCTCCATGATGAGCCTCGCAGTGGACGACCACAGGTCTTGAATGACGGAGTCCTGAAGGCGGCCATTGAAGAGGACAGTAGTCTAACGTGTGGTGACCTTGCAAGACAGTTCAACGTTTCCGATGAAACAGTTAGACTTCACCTGCACCGCCTAGGTAAGACGTACAAACTGAGCAAGTGGGTTCCGCAAAGGCTGTTGGAGGTCCACAAGGAACAACGAGTGGCAGCCTGTGTATCGCTGCTTTCTCGCCACCGTATCGCATCCTTATTCAATCGAGTGCTTACCAGTGATGAAAAGTGGGTTCTGTACGAAACTCCCAAGCGTTCCAGACATTGGTTGTCTCCTCAGATCGCAAGACCGCCTATACATCCACGCAAGATTTTGCTTTGTGTCTGGTGGACAGGTCGTCAAGTGGTTCATTATGAAGTGTACCAACGGGCAAAACGGTCACTGGAGACCTATACTCGCAGCAATTGAAACGTATGCAACAGGCATTGCGCCAGAAGGATCCAGCACTGGTGAATCACAAAGGTGTGTTTTTCCTCCATGACAACGCCAGGCCGCATTTCGCGCAAGTGTTCAGGGATACCATACAGCAACTTGGGTGGGAGACTTTGTGCCATCCACCTTATTCACCTGACCTTGCGCCATCCGATTACCACCTCTTCCACTCCCTGGATAATCATCTTCGTGGGAAATCCTTCACCTATGAATCAAAATTGCGCGAAGCCCTCTCGGATTTCTTTGCGTCAAAACCCCCAAAGTTCTACCGCAAGGGTATGTTCAATGCCCTTGCGGTAAATAGTTATAAGCTGATAAGCCCACTTTGAAGTCGTAAAGCAAACAGCCTCGAACGAGATCTGGAGATACTTTGGCAGAAGCTGCTGGATGCCGATGGCGATTACTTCGAAGACTAAATATAAGTGACACATACTATGAAGCGTTTTCCTCTTTTTCCGTTAGAAACGGACAGAACTTTTTTGGTTACCTTGTAATTATTTGACATTAGTCGGATTGTTGTTCTCACCTTTATTGTCTGTTCTCTTCAAGGACACATGGCACAGTGGATAAAAACGTTGTCTCCCTTGAGCAACCGAATTACTTGAGCGGGAAAATTGAGCCCTAGTGCTTACTGGAGTTGTCTCCATTCACAAATATAGATTATCATGGTAAAGTCAAAACGTAGACAACCACATTATCTATTTTATTTTATTTATTTATGTTTTGCAGTAATGTTTATCCTATACAATGCCCGGCAGCCACTCGAGGTAGAAGGTTACGTTTAAAAGAAGTTTATATGGATAATGGGGAGGTGACGGTTGTTTCTAGATTTAAACAGGTAGTGATTGGGGAAACATTCTCTTGGGAGTTTGTTCTACAAAGCAGTGCTTCGTCGGAAGAAGCTATTCCAGCGGAACTTCTCGCCGTCGGAATACGGGGGCAATGTGGGTGGTTTGCTACAATTTAAGTGGCATGGCAGGTCCTAGTCGTGAAGGTTAGACCTGGGGGAACCAAGGTATGTAGTTTGTCCGAGCTCTTTCCATGGAAGTAGCGATAGAGCAGTGAGAGGCTCCCCATCTCACGCCTGTGAGAGAGAGGTTGGAGGATGCAAAATAATTCATCACTCACACGGACTCGGAGATGCTTTTGAACTCTATAGAGACGGGAAAGTTCGGACTGGACTGCTCCCGACCAAATATGACAGCAGTGCTTCAGTTTCGGCCTGATCTTAGCTCTTACACTGCTAAAGTATCTCACGAGGCGTCAGATATGTACTGAAGCGAAACGGGGAGCCTACATTTTACCTGCGTCTTTAGGGACGGATCGTTTGTTTTCGCCTCCTATGGATTTTGTCTGTGAAGCTTCTTCTTGCGCTACCATGATTACATTTTCGGCCCCCTTTTTTGGGGGGGGGGGTCACCGAAAGTTAATATTGCTAAAAATTTTCTGATGAATCATAATTCTTAAGCTCATGGCGAGTGCCACGAAAATAAATTATCCGTAGAAATTCCCCTACCTCATCGTTAAATATTTGAGCTTAACAACTTTAACAAAATATTGCAAAAACAATCATAAATATGTATGTTGGTCGTTATTTTAAGGAAGTAAGCGGGTACAAATGAAAAGATTTGAAACTGACTTTTTCTATTTCACTGAAATAGCAAATAAACAATTTTTTCTTCATTTCTTCCTTCCTTTTTCCTTTCTTATTTTCTTCCTTCCTTTCTTTCATTTTCTCACTGAAACCAAGTAGCTTCTCTGATATATGTTTTGTTTTTTCAATAATAATAATAATAACTAGAAAGACGCGTGAAAAATTGAGTTTGCCTGTTTGAATATTCTCATGAATCTGAATTCTTCAGTTAATGATTAAATAAGCTGACGGCGAGTTTAACGACAATAAAATATCCTTAGAAATTCCCCTATCACATCGTTAAATATTTGAGCTTAACAACTTTAACTAAATATTGCAATAACAATCCTAAATATGAATGCTTGTCGATGTGACACTATTTGACACTGGTGAATGGCAAGAAAGTGGTTATATCAAAAACATAGCTCGGAACGAGACGAGAAGTGTTAATGAATAAAACGATGGACAGATCGAGAGAAAGAAAGAAGATTTCTCTTTTTCCAAGAGGAAAGCTTAAATCTCTAAAACCATAAAAATTACTTAAAGAAAGGTAAATTTACCACAGGAAACCATGTGACGATCTTTAAGTTGATAGCTGATTAATGAGAAGCACTGGTTACGAAAACACAGTGTAACTAGGACGGGTAAGATTTGATCTTTAACCAAATCAAGAGAATAGAGTTTCTTTGTGTAACTTAGGGTATTTGGGGTGTAATGATTCCTGGTAAGATTCTGAGATGGCTGGCCGGAGATACAAGCTGGTAATTTTTTTATTTTTAAGCAAAACCAGGCTAATTTTAATTAATAACCACAAGTTAAGCGACACATAAAGGCTCAAGAGTCAGATTGTTTGAAGGGTAGCCAAGGTGGCCGGCGCTCGTGAAATATCCAGGAAGGCGGAGGAATTGCCACGCCCATTGGGGAATGTTGGTGTGAAGTACCAAAATGAGAAGGAATGAGTTACGGTGGATCGATATCCTGCAACCACTACTGATGGAAGTGGGGATCTCCCCAAAATTGAGAATTTCCCAGGAGTAGACATCAGTGAACCCTTATTAGCAATTAGGGGAATCCCCAAAACCCCAGACTACGTCGTACCCCATGCCAGTTTCGGGCGAAGGTCTGTAAAAACAGGAGATCAAAGAGGTCGAGAGAGTTGTTCCTGACGCCGGACGAGAGACGACCGCTTCACCTGATCTCAGATGACTTCCTACCTGAAGGAAACCTCTTACTTAAGCCTTGTACTTAGAAGCCTCGTTCAGACTTAGCTAAACCGACAGAAGTGTCGCGTTTAACATACGAAGCGGGAAGGATCGATATTTTTCTGCATGAAGAACTAATCATTTAAATACCAAGAATTAATCAAGGCCTGCACAAAGAACTTGTATATAAAAACATTTTCTTTTACACAAATTATTATTATTATTAATTTTTTATTCTTGTGACTTCACTCTGCTAGGACCAAAACCAATACGACGGTTCCTGTCGACGATTCTATCCTTGCTAGGTATTATGAGAAAAAATCAAACACAACGTGGGATAGGACAAGGCTTGGATAGAAGCGGTCAAGTCATTGATCAGCCACAAGTATTGTACATCGGACGGGCCGGCAGAAAAGAAGGCTACAGTTATTTTAAGAAGTGGGTACAAATGAAAACATTTGAAATTGACAACGTTTTCATTTCAATAAGACAGACGTTAAATACTTCCTTTTTTTTTCTTTTTACTTTCATTCATTTTCTCACTGAAGTAGTGTCTTTTCCTCTCTTTTCACGCCATCAAAATGGAATAGTGCATTATTTATGAGGTACTGGCAGCAGACGTTGGACGCTTCTAAATTCCCTTCTTCCTTTAATGTCTTTCTAACCAAAACCTCGTCTTTACGAACATTTCCCTAGGCCATAATTTAAAAATAATTCAGCAGACAATTGGATTTTATTTAATTTATTGTAATTGGATTTTTAACGATTGCCTGACACGGTTTCCGTCGTTCAATACTATCCGTCTGAAGAATGAGGCTTTTCTCGCGGTCGCTATTAATTCTCGCCCGTATGACTGAGATCAATGTGTAGTATCTGTTCTTATGAACGAAATCTGATTCTCTCTCCTCACTTCTAGCTTTCTTTCTTTTTTCTTTCTTTCTTTTTTCACTGAAGCCAATTATGTCTTTTTTCTCTCTTTCCACGCGATCCAAACCCAAAGTAGTCCATTATTTATGAGGTATTGAGAGTAAGAAACAGTCGTGTTAGCTAAGGAAGTAGAGGGCAAGTACAAATATGATTGGTTTATTATTATTATTATTATTATTATTATTATTATTATTATTATTATTATTATTATTATTTCCTTTGATTTCTAGTGTATACTCATTTCTTTCCAGGTCCCAACCAGAGACCTAAGGTCAGAAATGGCTTCATGGCGTAGAAACATTTGTGTAAAATTATTATTATTATTATTATTATTATTATTATTATTATTTCCTTTGATTTCTGGTGTATACTCATTTCTTTCCAGGTCCCAACCAGAGACCTAAGGTCAGAAATGGCTTCATGGCGTAGAAACATTTGTGTAAAATTATTATTATTATTATTATTATTATTATTATTATAGAAACTCGATTGGAAATTTATTCTATGCTTCAAGTTACAGCATTTTAGTTGTGCGCTACAAAATTCCGCTACGACTTGTCGTTTTTAGTATATTACAGTCTACAAATCAACCATTTGCCCATGCATGGAATACTGCTGTAATATATGGTCTGGTGCCCCCGCTGTTCGCCTTAAGGTCCTTGACAAGATCCAGAGACGGATAAGCAAAGTGGTTGGTCCTGATCTGGCATCTCGTCTTCAGTCGCTCTCTCAGAGACGTGCCGTCGCCTCCCTCTGTCTTTTCTACAAATACTTTCACGGGAAGTGCTCCGACGAGCTACTTTCGCTAGTTCCCAGACTGCATGAATTTAAGCGTGCTACTAGGCTGGCATCACGGTCCCACCCGTTCACTGTCGAAACTGTTAAATGTGGCCGTCTCTTCAACTCCAATAGCTTCATGTCTCGCACCTCCCGTCTGTGGATTTCCCTTCCTATTACTTGTTTTCCTGATCGCTATAATCTCCAACTATTCAAATGTAATGTCAATCGACATCTTCAGATGCCCTGAACTATCCTCTGCCCTTCTCTTCATCCTTTCCTCCATCACGCCTCTTTACTCTCGCTCCCACTTTGTAATCCCCTGCGTAACAGTGGCATATCCCCTTGCTTGGGGTGAAATGCTTAAAAATAAACCGTAAAGACTACTGGAAACGAACAACCTGAAAGAGAAGTAATTATTATTATTATTATTATTATTATTATTATTATTGTTATTGTTATTATTATCGTATTATGTCCCTTGCTTTGTATCCTGTAGAGCCGGGTTCAAACTATGGTCCTTAGTCCCCATAGGAGAATTATCATTTAATTAATAGCACTTTTCTTAGTATATGGGATGTTCCTATTACAGCCATATTCTGGACAAACTTGTATGTTGATGTTACCTTTGACACTGTTAGTAAAATTGTCCATTCTTTTTTCTCATGAGGCCCAGTGCTCCAATTACTATTGGTACAGCCTCAGTCTTCATTCCCCACATCCTGTTTATCTCGATCTTCAGGTCCTTGTATTTGGACAATTTCTCGATAATTTTCATGGAGATGTTTCTCTCAGATGGTACTGCTATGTCAATAAGCATACACTTCCTGCATTTCTTGTCTTTTATGATAATATCAGGTCTGTTGGCTTTTATTTCTCTGTCAGTTTGAATTGGCATGACCCAGGGGATAGTTACATCGTTATTTTGGGTAACCGTGTCTGGTTGGTGGTCATACCAACTCTCAGTGGTTTCGATTTTGTGCTTCTTGCATATTTTCCAGTGCACATATGTCGCTAAATTGTTAAGTCTGTGCGTATATTTATTTTTGACAGTTCCTATTCATTATCAGCTTTCTTTTTATTTTGTTTGGTAAGTTTTATTATTATTATTATTATTATTATTATTATTATTATTATTATTATTATTATTTGTGCATGTAATGTTACCTGCTTTGTATCCTGTAGATCCGGGTCAAAACTATGGCCCTTTAGAAGAATTATCATTTAATTGATAGCACTTTTCTTAGTATATGGGATGTTCCTATTACAACCATCGACTGGGAAACTTGTATGTTGATGTTACCTTTGACACTGTTAGTAAAATTGTCTTTCTCACTTACCTCTATATCCCCCCTCTCTCACTCTTTCTCTACTCTGTATTCTTTCCCCTGACTTCTCTATGTGCTCTATGTATTTTCTTCTCTCTCTCTCTCTCTCCTCTCTCTTGTCTTCTCTGTTTTCCTTTTCTGTTTCTCTCTATCACCCCCCCCTGATACACTCTTTTTCTCTCTCCCCTTTCTCGGTTTCCTCTTTTTGTCTGTCTTTCTCACCTCTGTTTCTCTCTCTCTCTCTGTCTCTCTCTCTCTCTCTGTCTCTCTCTCTCTCTCTCTCTCTCTCTCTCTCTCCATTCGATTCTCATGTCTCTCCCCATCGCTTCGGCCGTTGTACCCTCTTCTTCATATCTCTGTCTTCGTATAAATGGACCCAGATATTAGCTTTAAGGCTTCCGTATTCCAACACAACACTACATTGTTCAAGAGACACACATGGCCTAGTGAATTAAAGCCCTGTATATTGTCTACTAGTGCTGATACACTGATTCAATGAAAGAAGGTTTGTATCCTGTAAGGCCGGGTGCAATCAATGTCCTTAGGCCCCATAGGAGAATTGTCCTTTAATTGATAGCACATTTCTTAGTATATGGGATGTTCCTAGTAGGGCGATCATCTGGGCAAACTTGTATGTTGATGTTTCCTGGGACACTGTTAGTAAAATTGTCCATTCCTTTTCTCACGAGGCCCAGAGCTCCGATTACTATTGCTACAGTCTCAGTCTTCATTCCTCACATCCTGTTAATCTCGATCTTCAGGTTCTTGTATTTGGATAATTTCTCGATACTTTTCATAGAGGTGCTTCTCTTCTTCTTCTTCTTCTTCTTCTTCTTCTTCTTCTTCTTCTTCTTCTTCTTCTTATTATTATTATTATTATTATTATTATTATTATTATTATTATTATTTTTATTTCCTTTGATATCTGGCGTTTACACATTTCTTTCCGGGTCCCGCCCAGGGACCTAAGGTTAGAAATGGCATCATGACACTTTCCACTGAAAATAAAAAAAATAAAAATATAATTACACTCGTAAAGTGTGGGCTGTACTTGTCAGAACAATTTTTTGTATCTCTTTGAGGCATGGACTTTCAGGTATCCCTTCAATCAGCCTACTGGAATCTTTTCCAACCAGTACAAGGGCTCCAACTACAACAGGGATTGTTGATGTTCCCATGTGCCACATTTTTTAGATTTCTATTTCAAGGTCCTTGTATTTTGACAGCTTTTCGAATATCTTCAAAGATACATTGAAGACTGCAGGGACTGCCATATCAATAAGGAGGCACTTTTTTTGTTTGTGGTCTTTAATAACAATGTCTGGGCGGTTGGCTTTGATTGTTCTGTCAGTGTGTATTGTGTAGTCCCATAGAATTGTAACAGGTCCTATCTCCGTAACCGGGTCTGGGTGGTGTTCGTACCAGTTACTTTCAGTTTCCTTCCCGTAGAAGTTGCAAATTTTCCAGTGCAGATATTGGCCCACTCTGTCATGCCGGGTTTTATATTCAGTGGGTGCCAATATCGTGCAACCTGATACGAGATGATCAATGGTTTCTGGATATTTATCACATAATCTGCATTTTAGGCTAACACGGCATTTTAGTATATGTGCTTGATAATTCCTAGTTAACAAGCATTGGTCCTGTGCAGCAAGGATAAAACCTTCATTATTATTATTATTATTATTATTATTATTATTATTATTATTATTATTATTATTATTAACAATGACCAAGATCACCATCATATTACCCATGTTTCAGTTGCATTTCATTCGTTTTATCTTGCTGATTATCAGTACAGCTGTTTTTTTTTAATTTCATAATAAGAAAAGTTTGTAAAAAAACTTTTGTATTCTTTTTATCCATTGTCATCTGAAGTTTTGGTAGCCAGTCACTTTTTGACATTTGGTAGCCAGTCACTTTTTGACATTTGGTAGCCAGTCACTTTTTGACATTTGGTAGCCAGTCACTTTTTGACATTTGGTAGCCAGTCACTTTTTGACATTTGGTAGCCAGTCACTTTTTGACATTTGGTAGCCAGTCACTTTTTGACATTTGGTAGCCAGTCACTTTTTGACATTTGGTAGCCAGTCACTTTTTGACATTTGGTAGCCAGTCACTTTTTGACATTTGGTAGCCAGTCACTTTACTGATTATTTGAATAATGTGGTTTTTCGCTTCAGTGATTTCAACTCTGTTATTGTTATTATTATTATTATTATTATTATTATTATTATTATTATTATTATTATTATAATTTAAGCCAATATTTTGCGAGAATTTCCATATTTTTTTATGGAAATGATTTTGACGGAATCACCAAGAAGAAAAAAAAAACTTTTTTTTTTATCTTTGTATATATATGTAATGGAGTAAAAACAGAATAATCACTCATTGTAACGCTAAAACGAATTTTTTTCTATTCTTTTTACTAATCTTTATGGAACCCAACGTGAAATTCAACATTGCAACTCATTTCCTATGGAGAAGATTCTGGAAAATTCAGAAATGTCTTTCGAATCGATGAAGCCAAATAGTTATTGAATAACGGACGAAGAAGCGACTGGCTAATTGAAAATTTTTAGCTGACCTTGAACGATGCGTTTGCTGAAACAGACTGACATCGCAAAAGGAAATAATAATAACATCCAGATGAACATTTATTCAGAATATATCCGAAGTATTTTGTCATGCGTTAAAAAATCTGAAATATATTTAGAATGAAACTTCAAATGCTATAATATCTTAAATCAAAATGGACACTTCGACTTGATGTGATGCTGAGCAAGCTTTTCTCGCTAGATCCATTACGACCGAATAGGGAGTTCAATCCTAGCAGGCACAACATCTAAGCAAAAGAATAGAAAATCATTTGGACTCTTCGACGGAGTGTGATGGTTACCAAGCTTGCCTCGCTAGATCCATTGCGAGCGAATAGGGAGTTCAATCCTCACAGGTACAAAATCTATGCTAACGCTTAGAAAATCATTTGGTCTCTTCGACGGGGTGTGATGGTTACCAAGCTTGCCTCGCTAGATCAATTGCGACTGAGTAGAGTGTTCGACCCTCACTGGGTGAAAAATCTCTCTCGACACTTCGTGGCTTAGTGGTTAGCAAGCTTGTCTAGATCACTTATGATTAATAGCGTGTTCGGCCCTCTCTAGTTCACTCATGCTTCCGGCCTTGTGCCACATCTAAGCTACGCTCAGAAAAATCATTTCAGCATTTTGTCGTAGCGTAATTGTTAGCAAGCATGTCTCGCTAGAACAACTGCGACTGAGTAGTGTGTTTGATCCTCACTGGGTGCCCCATACTTCCGGCCTTGTGCCACTTCTCAGCTGCGCTTAGAAAAAAACACTTTCGGCATTTCAACGTTACGTTTTGTTTAGCAGGTTGTCTCGCTAGATCATTTACGACTGAATAGTGTGCCCCATACACCCGGCCTTGCGCCACAACTAAACTACTCTTAGAAAATCTCTCTTGACTCTTCGTAGTGTAGTGGTTAGCAAGCTTTTTCTCGCTAGATCAATAATGACTGAATAATGAGGTCGCTTCTCACGATTTGCCTCGCACTTCCTTCATTGTGCCACATCGAAGCTACGCTGAGAAAATTACCTAATCGCAAGAATGTCTCGCTAGATGAATTATAACTGAATAGTGAATTCACTGGGGGGGGGCATATTTTCTGCCTTGTGCCACATCTTAGTTAACGTTTAGAGCACTCAGCATAGAAAATCGACCATTTTTCTCAGCATCATTAACGATAGATCTTATGCACAAGCTACGGTTGAGTTTATGGCCCAAGAGCCCCTAATCGTCATTGGGGATATTTCCACTGAGAGTTTAGAGCTATATATATATATATATATATATATATATATATATATATATGAACTCTCAGTGGAAATATATATATATATATATATATATATATATATATATATATATATATATATATTTCCACTGAGAGTTTAGAGCTATATATATATGACGATTAGACAAAAATATTGGCTCCTGAGAAATTAATTTCGGTTGAGCTCTCTGGTTTGAGGTGTGAATTTATAAACAGTGACTATTTAAGATAATATTGCAGAATTGAGTCACTGTCAGTCACTGTGTGTTTATCTAAATCCAAAAGTAAACACGCTAAAATTCACCTTCATCCATGCCCTGCACCGACGGCTTAGTGGGAGAAGTTCCGACTGATGCAAATTCAGATTTTTCCCGCAGTAGGTTGCCATTTCTTTCTGCGGTAGACCAGTTGCCATCCAAGGCTATATTACACGGTCTGCCCTGCTATTTACCCATAGATGGGTGGAGAAGAAAAGGATTCATACCTTTCCCAAGAATATTAGTACGTAAGTGAATGTAATGGATTGGTTTGGTTGTTTTTGTTTAGTGACAAATCAACACCTCTATGGGCTATTTAATGCTGAAATCTAAATATGTAAATCAAGATAATAATATTATTTCATGATTAAATTATAATTACTTCGCTTCATTTTCATTTTGCAAAATAATCTTAAAAACCTGGAGATTGAAGGTTTAGTGGATCGTAGAACCACCTCTTAATTGCTGTTGTTCCCAGCTCAACCCTGATCTGGGGTGGTAGCACCTGTTAGGGTCCCAGCTATGAACAAATAGTCATTATACTGGCTTGAAAAAAAAGTGGCATTTCTTTTAAGAAAGGAGATACTTGAAAAATATAGGGTGTAATCTAACATTTCCGCAAGAAACAATAAATGCACTTTCAGGAACTTTTGTTATTTTCTCTTTAATAAGTACATTGTTTGACCTAATACAATAATTCCTGTCAAACCGTGAATTGAAGGTCGATCTCAATGGATTCATCTCCAGATCCTATCCCACTAACGCAGGTGTTCCTCAAGGCTCCATCCTAGGCCCTACTCTGTTCCTCATATTCATAAACGACCTTCCTGACGCCATAGATTCCCAAGTCGGCATCTATGCGGACAACACCACAATTTACTCCTGCCTCAAACACAAATCTAGTGATGCTGACAAAGTTAACCTGGCAGTTCAAATAGAAAAGGACCTCCAATCGGTTGTGAACTGGGGCGAGAAATGAATGGTTAACTTTAACGCCTCTAAAACAAAACTGCTCTCTATTAACCACCACAGGGATCCATCCCTGCATCCCATTAGAATGTCTGAAGACCAACTTCTCGAGAGCTCCTCTCTGCGGCTGCTCGGTCTCACGCTGTCCGCTGTTCTGAGATGGAACAAATCCATCGAGTCAATTGTATCATCCACCGCAAGGAAAGTTGGCTCCCTGTGCCGAGCCAGGAAATTTTTCTCCCCGGAATCGATCCTCCAAATCTATAAATCGACCATTCGCCCTTGCATGGAGTATTGCTGCCATATATGGTCTGGAGCCCCTGCTGTTTGCCTCAGTGTTCTTGATGAGATCCAGAGACGGATATGCAATGTAATTGGCCCTGATCTGTCATCTCGTCTGCAGTCGCTCTCTCACAGACGCGACGTTGCCTGGCTGTGTCTTTTTTACAAATACTTTCATGGTAATTGCTCCGAGGAGATGCTTTCGCTGGTTCCTAGGCCTCATGAATTTAAACGTCCTACGAGGCTGGCATCCCGTTCCCACCCCTTCACCGTTGAAACTGTTAGATGTAGACGTCTCTTCTACTCGCACATCTCGCCTGTGGAACTCTCTTCGTTATTCCTGTTTCCCTGACAAATATAATCTCTAACTATTTAAGTGTAACGTCAATCGAAATCTCCAGTTGCCTTGATCTATCCACTTCCCTTCTCCACATCCTTTCATTTTTCATTCCTATCTGCTCTCGCTCTAAATCTTCTGTAACCCCCTTGCCTTGATCGATCCACTATCTTTCTCCACATCCTCTCCTTTGCCACTCCTATCTGCTCTACCTGCAAACCTTCTGTAACCCCTTGCGTGCTAGTGGCTTCCAGCCTTGCTTGGGGTGATAAACTTTAAAAAAAAAAATTTTTAAAGTAAGAAGTGGTTACACGCTCCTCAAATCATCCAATCTCAAAATCAGAGACTTTGCTGCCGGATATAGTTTATTGTTATTCTCAAGACTGGCTTTAATATGTGTTACTACCCCGGGTCAAGATCGACCTGGGAACAACAGCAATTAAGAGTTCGTTCCATGCTTCTCAAATCATACAATCTCTCGATCAGAGTCTTTCATGCTGGATGTACTTTACTGTCATGCCTAGGACTGAGCTACAGGTGCTACCACCCCGGGTCAGTGTGGACGCGGAAACAGCAGCCAACAAAATGTGGTACTATGCTCCTCCAAACAAATATCTCGAATAGATGCCTTGCTGCCGGATGGAGTCTAGCATCAATGTCATTTAGTCTGCAACCCAAAACAACCTTTGTAATGTAAGACAATAATATTTTGTCATTATTGTTATTAGTTTTTTGTTTGTTTGTTTGTTTTTTCTCACCTAACGATTGTCGTCTAATTTTCATTCTTAGTTTTTCAAACCCTTTTCCCTTGTTCAAATTTTATTAAGATCGATCAATTTTGGTTCAACTCGAGGCCTGTATTCCGAATGACGTCACTATTTCTATCTAACAAGGTTATCAGCAATTTTGCATTGAGTTCTACAAATTCAGATCAATTTTTCTGTTGTTTCCGTCTTCTTCTTTTTTACCATATGCCTGATTTGCTTTCTTATTTCCATTGTTTTCAAATCCAATTATTTCTAAAGCGCACAGCGGGTCTTTTGATTTCTATCCCCCCCCCTCTCGCCGTTTTCACATTTTCTATTTTCCAAACAGGCGCTTGTGGCTATGGGCGAATCTCTCCGCAGTTTGATTTCATTATATTTCAAGGTGTTTACTTTCACTCAAGGAAGCCGTTTTCTGAAAGAGAATGGAATTTCAAAGCATTGTTTCTAAGTCTGTCGTTTGTTCTTTTAAGTTTATTCCCTGGTTCTATAAGAATTATCCTAGTAAAGTACAAGAGGAAATGGTAAGTGGAGCGTGAAATGAAGACTCTGAAAATGGACCATGTTCGATCGTTCAACCGAAAAGACATGGATGACTTGAAAATCAGCGTTTGGAATTCAGGGCCTTCTACTTCGTTTCGAACTTTCGAGATTCTTCAAATTGTAAGCCGCAGCTTAGCGTTCTACAGTTTAGCGTTCTAATGAAGCACTTATACTCAACCATCGTGAAGAGGCTCACTAGTGTGCCGCGCGATACTCTTAGGTGTGTGGCGGAATATATATATATATATATATATATATATATATATATATATATATATATATATATATATATACTTCGACCCAATACTGCACCCCTCATTTCACTATTGAGTGGAGATTTGTATTCATGTCCATGTCCAAGCAACTGGTGTGGGATGAGCCATTTTTGTCCTTGGCTCGGACGTATACACTCGAGTTCCCCACGTTAAACCCGAACTTGTGTCAAAACCAGTCTCAGTGGAGAGACCAGGGAAAATAATCACATATATATATATATATATATATATATATATATATATATATATATATATATATATATATATATATATATATATTGTAAACAGTGACTATTAAAGCTCATATAGCGTGACTCTTCGGCAAAAGCGAATTGAGTCCTGTCGGTCAGTGTGTCTTTATTTAAAAATAAATACGCTAAAATTCACCTTTCGTCTTTGCCGTGCGCCGACGGCTTAGTGGTAGAATTTCCGACTGACGCCCATTCAGTCGGGTTTCGATCCTAGGTAAAGGCAACTGGAAGTCTAGGCACACTGAAGAGCTGTGAAATAGCGAAACAGTCTGTCTGTGGATTAAAATAATATATATATATATATATATATATATATTTATATATATATATGTTTCTTCCACCAAGGAAATTGATTCCTTTAATTTCCTTGAAGGAGGTAACGAGACCGGAAACATGTGTAGCATAAATATGAAGAATAATATATACACTAAAACAAATCCACATTATCACGGAAAACGTTAGCGATTTCTGTCTTTTTTAATATATATATATATATATATATATATATATATATATATATATATATATATATATATATATATATATATAATGTCATCCTCATACAGGCCTGTTTCGCTGTATCACAGACGGAGTTTCTAACCCTGAGCTATCAGCGCGCGGCACAGGGCAAAGGATCTTCTAGCGTATCATTTTTTACGAATGTAAACAAACGCCAGACAGCCATAGTGACGAAATGAAGAGCATTGCGTTATCGGAAACGTCTGCTGTTTAGAATAACCCTATCTTTCAAAAGTGCTCAACAGAAACCTTTCGAGAGCATAACATATATATATATATATATATATATATATATATATATATATATATATATATTAGTTTGTAAACAGTGACTATTTAAGCTAATATTGCACGACTCTTCGGCAGAATTGAATCACTGTCAGTCACTGTGTGTTTATCTAAATCTAAAAATAAACACGCTAAAATTCACCTTCATCCCTCCCGTGCGCCGACGTCTTAGTGGTAGAAGTTCCGACTGACGCCAATTCAGTCGGGTTTCGATCCTAGCTAGAGGCAACCGGAGGTTTAGCCACACTGATGAGCTGTGAAACATTCTGTCTGTGGATGACATATATATATATATATATATATATATATATATATATATATATATATATATATATATATATATATATATATATATTAAAATCAACACTCAGAGGCGACAGCCTGTTTCAGACCGCCTGACGATTGCGTCTGGCATGAAACAGCCTCTCGCCTGTGAGTGTTGACTTCAATGTTCACTATATATATATATATATTTTACGTTGGGAAATTGGAAAACAATCAAAGACATAATCAATACAACGAATGAGGAAGGAAAGTTGAAACGCGATTGAAAATGAGATCAATTTTAATTACAAATAATCAAAATTCAACACGGGGTGAAAATAGCAAGTTCCACAAGAGTATAAAAAGGAAAAAAGACACTCACAGTCCCTCCAACAAGCTATTTTGAATAAATGAATAAATATGATACTTTTTATCCCACATCAGCTAAAAAGGCTTTATCAGTTTTATTGTAATTTTCCACTTCTTATTTAAGATAATTTCGCTTCTGAAACCTAAATAACATCAAAAATAAGAAGTGTGAAAGACTGGCTCAACTGAAGCAGAAATAAGGGTCTGCTTATTTCACATTCAACCAAACATTGAAGAAATTGCAATAAAACACCAGGTGCAGGTTTCATACCAAATAAGCGGCACAAACACTGGTTCAGTGTCATTATTTGAATAAACGAATAATTATTAAAACTTTTATCCCACATTAGCTAAAGGGGCTTTGTCAGTTTTATTGCAATTTTCTACTTCTTATTTATGTGAATTTGGCTTCTCAACCCTAAATAACATCAAAAATAAGAAGCGAGAAAGACTACACTCAACTGAAGAAGAAATGACGGTCTGCTTATAGCACATTCGACCAAACATTGAAGAAATCGTGAAAAACACCAGGCCCAGGTTTCTTCACAGTAAATATTCAGCTATTTGAGAAACTTTGAAATAAACTAAGTTCGTATTTTTGTATGTATTTCTTTTTAAATCCATGGTTTTATTTCATAACATTTAAATGAATACCCTTTTAAAATTTTGCTAAGCGTTCGTGATATTTTCATTTGCTTCTAGGTGTGCCGTTGCTTAAAAAAGTTGAGAAACACTCCCATAACAGAATACCTAAGTAGGAGACCAGACTGCTAACATATTGTTATTTAGTGCTTTTGTCCTGGGTTAACTTTCTTAAGTCTGCGCCGAAAAATTGTCATGGCATACATATGTGTGTGTGTGTAAGTGTAAGAAATAATAGTACAGCGTTAGTATTTGAATAAATGAATAAGTATTAAACTTTTTATCCCACTTTAGCTAAAAAGACTTTATCAGTTTTATTGCAATTTTCTACTTCTTATTTATGTGAATTCGGCTTCTCAATCATAAATAACTTAAAAAATAAGAAGCGAGAAAGACTACGCTCAACTGAAGAAGAAATGGACGCCTGCTTATTTCAAATTCGACCAAAGATCGAAGAAATCGTGAAAAAAACACCAGGGACGGTTTTCGCCCTAAATAAGCTGCACAAATAGTTGAATAGAAACATTGAAATAAATTAAGTTCATATTTGTTTGTGTATTTAAAAAAAATATACATGCTTTTATTTTATAACATTTAAATGTATACCCTTTAAAAATTTTGCTAAGTTCGACGTAATATTTTCATTTGCTCCGAGGTGTGCCGTTGTTTAAAAAGGTTGAGAAACACTGGTCTAATTTTTTAATGACCACAGAATGACTATTATTTTCCCTCATTGTGCACAGAAAAGTATGTTTGGATTCGAAATCCCTTCATAAATGTTACTTTCTAATATTGGACTTCAGTTATACGAAGAAGAATTGGCCATCATTTCTGGTGATCGAGGGCTCAAAATAAAACATTTGACGGTACCCATTGATACATTTTGAATTTCAATACAAAAGGAATATCTTACATTAGCTAAAAAGGCTTTATCAGTTTTATTGCAATTTTCTAATTCTTATTTATGTGAATTAAGCTTCTCAACCGTAAATAACATCAAAAATAAGAAGCGAGAAAACCTACGCTCAAATGAAGAAGAAATGAGGGTCTGCTTATTACTCATTGATACATTTTGGATTTCAATACAAAAGGAATATCCTTCATTAGCTAAAACGTCTTTATCAGTTTTATTGCAAATTTCTACTTCTTATTTATGTGAAGTAGGCTTCTTAACCCTAAATAACATCAAAAATAAGAAGAGGGAATGACTACGCTCAACTGAAAAAGAAAAGAGGGTCTGCTTATCACACATTCGACCAAAACATTGAAGAAAAAACACCAGGCGCAGATGTCACACTAAATAAACTGCGCAAATAGTTGAATAGAGACATTGAAATAAAGTTCACATTTGTATATGTATTTTCTTTTTAAATCTATGTTGTTTTTTTTATTTTATACCATTTAAATGTATACCCTTTAAATATTTTGCTCAGCATCTTGTGATATTTTCATTTGCCCCTAAGTGTGCCGTTGCTTAAATGCGTTGAGAATCAACTGGATTAGGGTCTTCGGAAAATAGTGACAAAGGATATGAAATGCAATGAAAGTTAAATTTACACTATTAGTACTGTTGGCATCATCTTTATTGTCATATTCACAACGTTTCGACCGTTGTAAGCCCCGGTCTTCTTCAGTTGACATACCTTGGAATTTCGAACTGAACTCTTAATTTAATCCACGGAGGTGGATTATTCTAATTCCACGATAAAATAAATATCTCAGTATCAGTTAATTCCCTTTAGTAAAGCAACATAATTAAGTTTTTGTTCATCTCTGTCGTGGTTAGATAATGAACTCGCAAGTTTTTGGGTCAAGTAAAAATTAAGAAAAAAGAGTCCCATAATATAGAACATACTGTATTATTATAAGAACATATATGATTTTGGTTTAGCACAGAAATGTTTGCTTATCTGTTGTTGGCAACCTATTTTATCAGAGATTGTCTTGAACGTCTGCTTCAAAATTCTGAGCTAATTCATTCAACAAAAACATTAGACAAATTTTAATGAATACGAACGATAACACTCAAAAGTTCATTGGGCCTTCCGATCTTTGTACTCAAGAAAACTGTCACAGAAAATGAAGACTGTTCACGAATCAAGTCGATTTCATGACAAAGTCAAAGAGAAACATTTCAATTTCTTCTGAAGGTGGCAATTACGTTATTCCAATTTGATATACGCCACCCAATTTAATAAAAATGGCGCGATTGACGTGGGTTGTTGATCAAGAATAATTAAACAAAAGAATTAATGATTACATGTGCGACAAAAAAATGATCACATGTATGATGTGGGTCAAAAAATGATCACATGTATGATGTGGAACAAAAAATGATCACATGTATGGTGTGGCACAAAAAATGATCACATGTATCATGTGGCACAAAAATGACCACATGTATGATGTGGGACAAAAAATGATCACATGTATGATGTGAAACAAAAAATGATCACATGTATGATGTGGCACAAAAAATGATCACATGTGTGATGTGGCACAAAAAATGATCCAATGTATTATGTGGAACAAAAAATGATCACATGTATGATGTGGAACAAAAAATGATCACATGTATGGTGTGGCACAAAAAATGATCACATGTATAATGTAGCACAAAAATGATCACATGTATCATGTTGGGCAAAAAATGATCACATGTATGATGTTGATCAAAAAATGATCACATGTATGGTGTGGCACAAAAAATGATCGCATGTATCATGTGGCACAAAAATGATCACATGTATGATGTGGGACAAATAATGATCACATTTATGATGTGGAACAAAAAATGATAACATGTATCATGTGGCACAAAAAATTTCACATGTATGATGTGGAACAAAAAATGATCACATGTATGTTGTGGAACAAAAAATGATCACATGTATGGTGTGGCACAAGAATGGATCACATGCATCATGTGGCACAAAAATGATCACATGTACCATGTTGGACGAAAAATGATCACATGTATCATGTTGGACAAAAAATGATTACATGTATCATGTTGGACAAAAAATGATCACATGTATGATGTGGGGGAAAAAATGATCACATGTATGGTGTGGCACAAAAAATGATCACATGTATCATGTGGCACAGAAATGATCTCATGTATCATGCTGGACAAAAAATGATCACATGTATGATGTGGCACAAAAAATGATCACATGTATGAAGTGAGACAAAAATGATCACATGTATGATAGGGACAAAAAATGATCACATGTATGATGTGAAAAAAAATGATTACATGTATCATGTGGAACCAAAAATGATCACATGTATGATGTGGCACAAAAAATGATCACATGTATGATGTTGCAAAAGATATAGTATCACTCGAACTTGTGGAGTATTTTATCACAAACGATGTAATTTTGATTAACATCTCTAGCTACATATTCTGAAAAAATATCCAGAAATCAACCGACCTTTAAACCCTTCAAACGAATTAAGATAATAACATATCAGTTAGTGATGAGCTATGCGTAATACACGCTTCGCCAATCATGTATCTTTCGATACATGACTGACGAGGCAGATTTTCTCCCGCAGTAGGTTACCGTTTCATTCTGCGATAGACCAGTTGCCATCCAAGCCTATAGACTGTTTCCTACTATTTATCCATAGCTATGGAGAGAAGAAGAAAAAGATTCATACCTTTCCCAAGGGTATTAGCATGTACGTGAGTGTAATGGATTCGACTGGAACTGGCTCTGTGATTCCTCAATCCGAGACTCTATCCATTAACCCACCGTGCCTAATTACATATGCAAATTATTAACGTCCCAAACCGGATAGAGGATGAACATAATGACAAATGACTTCCATAAGATTTATACTAAACTAAATAATAAATTGCACTTTGGGAACTAACCGAAAATTTCAAGATGAGGAATATCTCTCTCTGCTACTCATGTTCCAGTTGCATTAATTTTACGCTGGCGGCGTTTCATTCGTTTTGTCGATTTGATTACCATTACGTCCGTTTATTTTTCTGACGACAAGCAACGACAAGTACCGTGACATATATTCTTTTTAATACGTTATTTTCAAACTCGTATATAATTATTAGATATAACTTGAAGAAGACAGACATGATGTCCAAATATTGTTCAATTTACATCTCGCTCTTCTCTAAGTGTTGCAAATACTGGATAAGTTACATTAATAAGATTATGAAGAAAATGAGATAGATAGATAGATAGATAGATAGATAGATAGATAGATAGATAGATAGTCATTAAAAGAACTGAGATAGATAGATAGACAGATAGATAGATAGATAGATAGATAGATAGATAGATAGATAGATAGATAGATATGAACAGACTGAGATAGATAGATAGATAGATAGATAGATAGATAGATAGATAGATAGATAGATAGATAGATATGAACAGACTGAGATAGATAGATAGATAGATAGATAGATAGATAGATAGATAGATAGATAGATAGATAGTCATTAAAAGAACTGAGATAGATAGATAGACAGATAGATAGATAGATAGATATGAACAGACTGAGATAGATAGATAGATAGATAGATAGATAGATAGTCATTAAAAGAACTGAGATAGATAGATAGATAGATAGATAGATAGATAGATAGATAGATAGATAGATAGATAGATATGAACAGACTGAGATAGATATGAACAGACTGAGATAAACCAACAGATAGATATATACAGGCTGAGATAGATAGATAGATAGATAGATAGATAGATAGATATTAGCAAAGTGCTTCTCTCAAACGAACCCTTGTAAATTAACTTTGTTTCTAAACATTGTTTTTTCGACTTTTTTCTTTCCCATTTGAATCAATCAAAACAACTTTTTTTTCTTACTCATGTTCGTTGAAAAAAAAAATGGATTCTTTTCTAAAATAAAAATGTAATTAGCGCCCAAAAAAAACATACTTCGGAACCATCGTTTTGAACATTTAAATAAAAGGATGTAAAGCCATCTTTTGTTCATGAAGTTTTTGATTCTGACACAATGTTGAAAATGAAGGAAGGAAGGAGAGTAAGGAAGGAGAGTAAGGATGAGAAATTGGACGTAGGGACATCTATAGAGGTCGAAAGATGAAAAGATGGAAAGATAGACAGAGGTTGAGAATGAACTCAGGAAGGAACGAAATGTGGGGAGCAAGATGTTTAACAAAGAAAGAAGGATGGTTCAGGGAGAAAAAGGAGGGAAAGAAAAGGAAGAAAGGTGTTAAGATGTGAAGGACATGACGAAGGTGAAAGAAAGGAAGTAGAAAGAAAGAAAGAAAGAAAGAAAGAAAGAAAGAAAGAAAGAAAGAATATAGTGTAGAAAGAAAGAAAGAAAGAAAGAATATACCGTAGGAAGAAAGAAAGAAAGAGAAAAGAAAGAAACAAACAGCATACTGTAGAAAGAAAGAAAGAAAGAAAGAACATACTGTAGATAGAAAGAAAGAAAGAAAGAATATACCGTAGAAAGAAAAAATGTAAGAATATACTGTAAAAAGAAAGAAAGAAAGAAAGAAAGAAAGAATATAGTGTAGAAAGAAAGAAAGAAAGAATATACCGTAGAAAGAAAAAATGTAAGAATATACTGTAAAAAGAAAGAAAGAAAGAAAGAAAGAATATAGTGTAGAAAGAAAGAAAGAAAGAATATACCGTAAGAAGAAAGAAAGAAAGAAAGAAAGAAAGAAAGATAGAGGAAAGAAAGAAACAAACAGCATACTGTAGAAAGAAAGAAAGAAAGAAAGAATCAGAAAAGAAAGAAAGAACATACTGTAGAAAGAAAGAAAGAAAGAAACAAAGAAAGAAAGAGAAAAGAAAGAAAGAATATACCGTAAGAAGAAAGAAAGAAAGAAAGATAGAGGAAAGAAAGAAACAAACAGCATACTGTAGAAAGAAAGAAAGAAACAAAGAAAGAAACAAAGAAAGAGAAAAGAAAGAAAGAATATACCGTAGAAAGAAAGATTGCAAGAATATACTGTAAAAAGAAAGAAAGAAAGAACGTACTACGCCAAGAAAGGATATAACATAGAAAGAAAGGAAGAACAAATGAAATAAACAAGGAAAGAAATAAAAAGAAACACAGAAAGTCCAACTGGAGGGGAAACGACAGAAAGTAAAAAATTCTAAGTATAAAGAAAGAGAAAAAGAAAAACCAATTAGAAAAAAAGAAAGAAAGAAAGAATCGAGAAGAAGAAAAAAGCCAATCGTATGTAAAGAAATCCTCCCGAAAGAAACTAAAATACATTTCTAAAAAGTTCAATTAATGAACAAGAAGCGATAAAAAATAAAAATTTAAAAATCCGAATAAAAAAGAAGGAAAGAAATCAATGAATTTCTCAGACGATCAAATTATCGATTAATCAACAATTATTTCACGACAGAATTGCTTAATTTGGGACCCTAATTAACGCCAACATTTTGCAATAAATTCCATTTCACTTTCATTGATTGCCATTTTGGCGGTTTGAGAATCTTTTGGTCAGGGTGAAAAGGAGGCACAGTAACTCGAGTGCGCATGCGTGTATAGAACGTTAAATGTTTTCCTTACTTCCGGTCAAATACCCACATTTACACTCTCTAAAAATAAATCTTTGTCAAGCATGTCCAGTGAATAAAAGAACTGATGAAAAAGTACGTAAAGTTTCTGTTAAAAGTATTGCGATGAGGAAAAATTCTAAGCCTCACCCAGAAAGAAAACCTATAGCGAGAGATTTTTGTTGGAGTAACACATTACTGTTTCTTAAGCGTCCAGGATAAGACCATAAACTACATCCACTTCCTGGGTAAGACGATAAACTACATCCTCGTCTTGGGTAAAACGATAAATTACATCCGCGTCCTGGGTATGACGATAAACTACATCCGCGTCCTGGGTAAGACGATAAACTACATCTGCGTCCTGGGTAAGACGATAAACTACATCTGCGTCCTGGGTAAGACGATAAACTACATCCGCGTCCTGGGTAAGACGATAAACTACATCCGCGTCCTGGGTATGACGATAAACTACATCCGCGTCCTGGGTAAGACGATAAACTACATCCGCAACCTGGGTAAGACGATAAACTACATCCGCGTCCTGGGTAAGAGGATAAACTACATCCGCAACCTGGGTAAGACGATAAACTACATCCGCGTCCTGGGTAAGACGATAAACTACATCCGCGTCCTGGGTATGACGATAAACCACATATGCGTCCAGGGTATGACGATAAACTACATTCAGTAGTAAAGTCGTCTTGATCGTCGTCGTTTTTTTCTTCTTCTTCTTCTTCTTCTTCTTATTATTATTATTATTATTATTATTATTATTATTATTATTATTATTTTCTTCTTCTTTTCCTTCTTCTTGTCCTTCTTCTTCTCTTCCACCTTCCTTCTTCTTCATATTCTTTGCTTATTATTATACTACTCCGTTTTCTTCTTTTTCGCTTCCCCCTATTCCTAATCTTCACCTTCGCCTCTTTCTTTTATTCTCCCCCTTCTCCCCTCTCCTTCTTCTTCTTACCGCCGCCTATCGTTCTTCATTTAATCCCTTTAAATCTTGGTTTAGCTTATGAATTGCAAGAATGAGAATCATTAATCCCTTTTATTAGCCAAAGCGGTTTGATCCTTTAATCTGAAG
This sequence comes from Acanthosepion esculentum, assembly GCA_964036315.1. NCBI lineage: Eukaryota > Metazoa > Mollusca > Cephalopoda > Sepiida > Sepiidae > Acanthosepion > Acanthosepion esculentum. The sequence continues at coordinate 7,488,136 of OZ038516.1, read as the reverse complement.
TTACAGTGACACTTGCCAATGAACACCTTGCGTTACGTAAACCAGTTTACAAGCTGACACCACACAACAACCAAATTTAAGATTTCAAAGATTGCGAAATCACAATACGAATTATGAATACATATTAAATACACTTCAACTTCGGCTCGATCTAAAACATACTGTACTTATTAAAAGAGAAAATAACAAAAGTTCCTGAAAGTGCATTTATTGTTTCTTGCCAAAATGTTAGATTACACCCTATATTTTTCAAGTATCTCCTTTCTTAAAAGAAATGCCACTTTTTTTTCAAGCCAGCATAATGACTATTTGTGCATAGCTGGGACCCTAACAGGTGCTACCACCCCGGATCAGGGTTGAGCTGGTAACAACAGCAATTAAGAGGTGGTTCTACGCTCCACAAAACCTTCAATCTTCAGATTTTTAAGATTATTTTGCAAAATGAAAATGAAGCGTAGTAATTATAATTTAATCATGAAATAATATTATTATCTTGATTTACATATTTAGATTTCAGCATTAAATAGCCCATAGAGGTGTTGATTTGTCACTAAACAAAAACAACCAATCCATTACATTCACTTACGTGCTAATACCCTTGGGAAAGGTATGAATCCTTTTCTTCTCCACCCATCTATGGGTAAATAGCAGGGCAGACCGGGTAAAATAGCCTTGGATGGCAACTGGTCTACTGCAGAAAGAAATGGCAAACTACTGCGGTAAAAAACCTGCCCCGTCAGTCATGTATTGAAAGTTACACGATCGCCTATGCGTGTATCACGCATTGCACATAACTGATATATATATATATATATATATATATATATATATATATATATATATATGTAGTTAAGTAATTAAAATCTTCGTAATCCGTATGGATAATCCCTGCCCTCCAAAAGTGTAAGTTTAAATTCAGTTGTTTCATCCTTGGAAGTGAGACCTGATGATTCAGAGAACAAGAAGATCTCTGGGAAAATAAATTATAGACTTATGGTACCTTAAAGTTGTCTGGTTTTCTTTAAATTATATATATATATATATATATATATATATATATATATAGTATAGATTAGTTTTGAGTTGGATATGAGTGTGGCTTTAGTTAAAGATTTGGGATGGATATGGGATTAGTATTTAAAAGGTAAAACAAGGATGTAAACAATGTAATAAAGATACCAGCTTACCTCGGTATGGATTCCGGAAATAAAAAACAGGAGGTAATAATAAGACACCATTATATAGAAGAGGAGTATGAAAAGCCCTGTTTTCATTGGCTGACGCTGACTGACATGTGTCAATAAGAACGGTCGAAGTCCAGCCTTACTATTTTGAGAATTACTGTTTTTTGCAATGTCGCGGTGCGTAGCACGACGCTTTCAAGGAGGCGGCCTGTTTCACCTAGAATCAGGTCGGGGTTGCTGTTGGAGCCGATATGATGCGAAACCCGAAATCGGCGATGAGAACAGTACATCACTGAAGACCACCCTTGATGCATCTAAAATGTATGACTTAACTATATATATATATATATTGGAGAGTGCCTATTTCGAATTAAAGTCACTTTCACTTGGGAAAGTTGTGAATCCTCATCTTCTCTCTCCAGCAGGACAGACTGGGTTCTATAGCCTTGGATGGCAACTGCTCTACCGCAGAAAGAAATGGCAAACTACTGCGGGAAAAAAATCTGCCTCGTCAGTCATGTATCGAAAGATACCTTATCGCATAAGCTTGTATCCCACCTGGCGCATAAGTGAATTTTTCAAATAAAAGGTTAGGAAGGTAACTCTCATTGATAATGGAAATGGCGAAAAATTATTCAATAGAAAGATTTTAGAAATTTAAATCAGAAGCAGTACTGGCTGTTCGATCAATGAATGCCGAATGTTTCCTTATAAGGAAATGGCTAATATTAGCATTGGCATTAGAGATGAGGAGAACTGATACTACACTTTGATTCCGAGCTGATGGAATTAAAAAAAGTGTACTAGAGTGGCAATGGTTGGTTGGTCAATGTGTACTGAATGATTCCTTATAAGGAAACGGCTCGTATTACCATTACGACTAAAGAAGAAGTGAACAGATACTAGAGGTTGATCCTATCTGATGAGCTGAGAAAGAAGAAAATCCTAACATGACTGGCACTGGTCACACGGTCAATCTTTGTACTAATCATTAGAGATGAAACAGAAACAGATACTACACACTGATCCTGACCTGATTGCCAGGAACTGAAGAAAAGCCGAATTCGGATGTCATAGGCTGCTCGGTCAGTAAATGCAGTTAATAAAGAGATGAAGGGAACAGATGCTACACACTGATCCTGACCTGATTGCCAGGAACTGAAAAAAAGCCGAATTCGGATGGCACAGGCTGCTCGGTCAGTAAATGCAGTTTATATTTCCATTATCTTTACAGCTGAAAGGAATAGATCCTACACATTGATCCCGGCCTGGTGGTCAGGAATTGAAGAAATTCGTAACTCGAATAACACTAGCTACTCGGCCAATGAATACTAAATTTTTCCTTGTAGGGAATCGGTTAATATTACTGCGTGTATTTTTATAAAGCTTTTGTGTTACTGATAGCCCTCGATGTTATCTTCATGCATATGTCTCAAAGGCCGGAGAATTTTCGACCTCCTTGTCTTATAAACATTTTCTTTAGACAAATTTTTCAATCGGCCGGCAAAGAGTCCATTTGCTCAAAGACTATTTCTTTGCTTGGACGGAGAAATTAATAAGACGTGTCCCTTAAGGCAAGCAATCAGCAAATATGCAACGGGAAAAGAATCCTAGATTTTTGCGCCTGGAGTTAAGCGAGTTATTTATTTTCAATTTAACAACTTCTCATTCCAAACAAAAGAAATAATTGTCTCCTAAAAATTGTTACGTAGAATAAAAAATCACTTGTAGTCACTTCGGCCATTGTAGAGTAAACACGGCTCGTTGGGTTTTTGAATATAGCGGTTATTGATAGTGATTTGTAAAAGGTTGCTTCAGTCAGTCAGTTAAGTGCCATACGTGATACTCGCTTGGGTGATCATGTCTCTCCACAACTTCTTATTCGAAAGAGAAGAAATAATTGTCTCCTAAAAATCGTTACGTAGAATAAAAAGTCACTTGTAGTCACTTCGGCCATTGTAGAGTAAACACGGCTCGTTGGGTTTTTGAATATAGCGGTTATTGATGGTGATTTGTAAAAGGTTGCTTCAGTCAGTCAGTTAAGTGCCATACGTGATACTCGCTTGGGTGATCATGTCTCTCCACAACTTCTTATTCGAAAGAGAAGAAATAATTGTCTCCTAAAAATCGTTACGTAGAATAAAAAATCACTTGTAGTGACTTCGGCCATTGTAGAGTAAACACGGCTCGTTGGGTTTTTGAATATAGCTGTTATTGATGGTGATTTGTAAAAGGTTGCTTCAGTCAGTCAGTAAAGTGCCATACGTGATACGCGCTTGGGTGATCATGTCTCTCCACAACGTCTTCACCTAAATAACTGTTGACTCTTCAGTTAAGTGCCATATGTGATTCACGCTTGGGTAATCATGTCTCTCCACAACTTCCTTACCAAATCATTGTTCATGCTTTCAGTTATGTGCCATATGTGATTTACCCTTGGGCGATCATCTCTCTCGACAACTTCTTCACTTAAGTCACTGTTAACTCTTTAAGTTAAGTGTCATACGTGATTCACGTTTGTGCGATCATGACTCTCCACAACTTCTTCACCTAAGTCACTGTTGACTCTTTCAGTTAAGTGCCTTATGTGATACATGCTTGGATGATCATGTTTCTCCACAACTTCCTCACCTAAATAACTGTTGACTCTTTCAGTTAAGTGCCATACGTGATTCACGCATGAGCGATCAAGTATCTTTCGATTCATCACTAGGCAGATTTTCCCGCAGTAGATTGCCATTTCTTTCGGCGGTAGACTGATCGTTAGTCAAGGCTATAGAACCCTGTCTGTCCTGTTATTTAACCCATAGATTCTTATCCCTCCGTACTGTTCTTTATTGTCGTAAATTCATTTCACAGAAGTTGGCGCACCGCGTTTACTCACAGGAAGTTCGCTCGGAAATTCGAGGAAGGATATCAACTTTGACACACACCTGAGACGAGAAGAAACATTGTGATTGTAATCAATTAAAATGGAGGTAAAACTTCGAATAAATAGAGTTTATTTTATAGAATTTTCGCTAAGAATTTTGCGGAAGGGTGCCAACTACGATAAACACCTGAAGAAAAACTAGGACAATTTTCAGTAGTAATGTTGGAGCTTTAAACCTAGCCTTGCTGCTGTTTATAGTGTAACTGCTGTTTCTATCATGTTTTGACTGCTGCCGCAGTCCATGTTCCGATTTCTACTGCTGTTAGGATTGAATACTTTCTATCCTTTGTCTTTCTTTATTTATTTATTAGCGACTCCAATATTGTATTAATTTCTATGCTAGGCCTACTGACGAGATCCTCATCGACAAGCATATGCGCCAATTCTTTCAGACATATAACGCTTCAGTGTTTTTCCTTGTCTAGTATTTTCACTGGGACAGATGACTACCCTTTTCACGCCATACATGATCAGCCATGCTTGATTTCAAGGCTCGTCAACGGTCCTCCGGCCTTCTTTTACTGAGCGCCTTGTTTCACCTTTATATTCTCTGCAACAATGGTAAGGAACCGAGTACACAAAATTCTTCATCATATTCTTCCGCGTGTTACGTTTTACTCGGCAAAAATCTATCTGCTTCTGAATATTGTCCTGTTGCTGTATGGAGCGCTGAACTTCTGATTTTTTTTTCAATAAGCCATTCAGGTAAGGGAGACAGGCCGTTGAAAATTAGTAGTGAGATAGATAGATAGATAGATAGATAGATAGATAGATAGATAGATAGATAGATAGATAGATAGATTCTGAACTGACTGAGATAGATAGATAGATAGATAGATAGATAGATAGATAGATAGATAGATAGATATGAACAGACTGAGATAGATAGATAGATAGATAGATAGATAGATAGATAGATAGATAGATAGATAGATAGATAGACGATGAACAGACTCAGATAGATAGATAGATAGATAGATAGATAGATAGATAGATAGATAGATAGATAGACTAGGAACAAACTCAGATAGATAGATAGATAGATAGATAGATAGATAGATAGATAGATAGATAGACTAGGAACAAACTCAAACTCAGATAGATAGATAGATAGATAGACAGACAGACAGACTAGGAACAGACTCAGATAGATAGATAGATAGATAGATAGATAGATAGATAGATAGATAGATAGATAGATAGACAGACTATGAACAGACTAGATGCAGAGAGAGAGAGAGAGAGAGAGAGACAAGATAAAATCAGAAAGACGGTGAAAGAAAGGGACACATTGACAAAGAACAAAAGAGAGAGATAAGAAGAGAAATGACACGCTTCAAATAATGCGTATATCTCGTATGAGAACAGTTTTATAGACGAATGGAAATGACTCTCTCTCTCTCTCTCTCTCTCTCTCTCTCTCTCTGTATATATATATATATATATATATATATATATATATATTGGTTCTCTTCCGATTTTTGAAAATGTAAGAAGTACGTTTTATGCTTTCCCTGCTTACAACAAAATTGGCGGACAGCTTTAATGTCCTCGTGGACTGGAGAGTCTTTTAAATTCTTCAACAATGTCTGGCAAACAACGGTGAACTGAGTGCAATCCGATTGTCAATTACCGATCAGCTAAAATACACTGTGTTTATCATTATTATTATTATTATTATTATTATTATTATTATTATTATTATTATTCCCGCAGATATTCTTGTCCTTCAATCGATAAAAAAATATCTTGCAAATTGTCAGGCACAATTATTTTATCACCTACTTTAATTTTCAACCGGGTCTTTAAAGTTTTCGACGGCAAAGTCTAAGACCAATATTTTTCCTTTCTTTCCAAAATATGATTCCACTAGATAGATAGATAGATAGATAGATAGATAGATAGATAGATAGATAGATAGATAGATAGATTTGAACAGACTGGAATAGATAGATAGATTTGAACAGACTGGAATAGATAGATAGATAGATAGATAGATAGATAGATAGATAGTCACGAAAAGGCCTGAGATAGATAGATAGATAGATAGATAGATAGATAGATAGATAGATATATTGAGCTAACTAGATAGATAGATAGATAGATAGATAGATAGATAGATAGATAGATGAATATATTGAGCTAACTAGATAGATAGATAGATAGATAGATAGATAGATAGATAGATAGATAGATAGATAGATAGATAAATATGAATAGACTGAGATAGATATATTGATAGATTGATAGATATGAATAGGCTCTAATGTGAAGGTTGATACTGAGATCTGGACTGCAATATGTAGGCCAGATCTGGCTCAAAGGCAGTGATTTTAGAAATTGGCTGAAAAAAGTCAAGGTCAGGGTCAACTGAAAAACATGAAATCGCATTTCTTAGGTGTGTACTTTAAATATTCATATTGGCAATGCTGGCGAATCGTAAGTAATACTTTCTATGACAGAGGGTGGAGGGTCCTGGGAACACCAACAATTAAGAGGTGGTTCCACGTTCCTCAAAACTTCCTGATTAGAAGCCTTGCTGTCGGATATAGTTTACCGTCTTACCCAGGACACGGATGTAGTTTATCGTCTTACCCAGGACACGGATGTAGTTTATCGTCTTACTCAGGACGCGGATGTAGTTTATCGTCTTACCCAGGACGCGGATGTAGTTTGTCGTCTTACCCAGGATGCAGATGTAGTTTATCGTCATACCCAGGACGCGGATGTAGTTTATCGTCTTACCCGGGACGGGACATAGTGAGTGAATTCTTTGTTCCCTTCCAGAATGTTGTTCTTAGACTGCATGGTCGAGGTTTTCATGTTGCCAACGCCAATAACAATAGGTAATAGTTAAATGAACGGAAAAAGCAAACGGACTTCTGTTAAAGGCTACGAACGAAATTGGGTTCGGTGACTGTGAGAGGAAATATCTCCAAATTGAAGGAAAACAGACTCTTTCAAAGTAGACAATCGGAGTTTAGGCAAACCAATTGTGAAGAGAAGTTGAAAGCGTTGTCCAGCCTGAAAAAGTAATTTATCTTTCAACGGCTGATTCCTATTCGAACCGTACGTAACTAGAATCGGCTAGATAGTTGGTCGAAATCTCAACTACGAATTCTCTAGATCCTTCACACACTTACCCAGTCTCCCGCCCGAATTTTCCCGCAGATCTTAATTTTTTTCCCATTTACTGTGAGTGGCCATACTTTCATCTCGGAGATCTGCGATTCTCCCAGGCAGTGTACTGCGGTGAAATTGCCGTCGTAATTTGGGTTAGGAAATATATCGTGATGTACGATACAGTTCTCGACACGAGAATTCGCCATGCACCCGCACAGTGGGAAAAGGCGCGCTAGCTCATATAGAGGGAAAGATCAATAAGCCATTATCCTGACTATTACCTGAATTTTGATCTGAAATATCCACAATGTAATATTTGAGCTTGACGATACATAGAAAAGCGTTAAGGGCATTGCCGAAGACAGGAATTATGTTTAAATATATGATGCAGTAATGTCGAACAGAACCCTTTATTTCACTCACTGGAGTAGACTGTTCTAGTTCCACGTGACATGTTTAAGGGATGTCAGTTATCAGTTACCTCCTGTTAATTCCTCTCTCCAAGTTCTCCTGAGCCGACCAAGCATAGAAATAAATACAATATGAGAACTAATAATAAGGAGTGCCAGAGAAAAGCGATAATAACAACAAAAATTGCAATATGAGCTCTGGTAAAAACCTGAAATGATAAAAGAAAAAATTGCAATAAGAGCACTGGTAAAAAATTATTGGTGAAGACATTAGGTTTAAAATACCCAGAAATTCATATACATAACACATAAGGACACATGGCACAGTGGATAAAGGCGTTAGTAACTAATCCAGTGATAGGACCCCAAAAATGTTAAGGCCGTGGAGATAACTGAAAACTGACATTAAAATATGGCACGTGGACCTAGAACAGTCTACCCCAGCGAGCGAAATAAAGGGTTCGGTTCGATATTCCAACCACCCGAAGAAGGCCGGAGCGTACAACGACCGAAACGACAATAGTAACGAATAATGTAAATAGTGTACATAATAGCTAATCTCAGAAATATAGACAGATACTAGTAAATATTTATGGATAAGCTATGGGTAAAATAGATCAAACTTGGTTTTACAGCCTAGGTTGGTAAACAGTCTAGGACAGTGATTTCCAATCGATTTGCCCCATGACCGACTTTGGTATTTCTAAAATTTTGGTACCCCCCATGTAATATTTATTTCTTACATATATGCCATTTAATAACTGGCTACTCATATTCGAGGATACCCGTCTACTAGGGTTGCTAGCCAATCCCTATTGCAGACGCTCGCTCAGGCATATTTGTGTTTGTTCTACACCCACAGTGACCACCTGTGCTTTATACTGTGCAGACCTTAGTTACAGTTTCTGGGAGAGAGCGTGTTATCTATCGTGATCAACAATTTGAACAAGGCCAGCACGCTCAAGCCCTCGGCCACGATGACTTGTCGTTTTGTGTTAGCTCAGCTATCGACGGCACCAAAGAGTTCCGTCTACGCAATTTCACACACAAGGCTTGGGTCAACCCGTGGTATGGTTTTCAGACACTTTCCAAAGTAAGCCTCGGGGAGGACAGTGATATAAACTGAACGCTGGTCAATAGATACACACTCCTTGTACAAGTCGTGTACAAACACTTCTGTTGTATTTACTGTTCTATATACTATTTATCTACAACCTCTTGTTTTGTTATTTATCAACCAATTCATTGGTCACAACATTTCCAAAGGTGCCTCACACTGGGATCGACCCTACAATCCTTCCAGACAGCGAACGATCTAGCCACTCGGCCACGTGCCCATTATGACAATTAGACATGTACGTACATACACATAAAATATCTTTATGTATGTAAACTGCATATACATCGTATGTATTCACACACGCATTAACATTAACACTCTCACTCAGAAAACACTAGATAACAATTAATAACTCATTCTCAAATCGCCCCCTTATTCTGTTGGTATCGTAAGCAGAAGGGTGCATATCATACGCAGGCCCTACAAAAATATATCTCGAGATTCTTTGTGCTAGCTCAGCTATAGTCGGCACCCAAGGATTCCGTCTACACAATTTCACTCACAAGTCTTGGGTCAACCCGTGGTATGGTCTTCAGACACTTTCCAAAGTAAGCCTCGGGGGGATGCAGTGATATAAACTCAACGCTGGTCAATAGATACAAACACCCAAGTCGTGTACACACACTTCTGTTGTATTTACTGTTCTATATACTATTTATCTACAACCTCTTGTTTTGTGATTTCTCAACCAATTAATTGGTCACAACATTTCCAAAGGTCCACTGAGATCGCCCCCTCCAGACTGATAACATCACGAAGTCGCCTTCCTGACAAATCGACCATGGTGAGATTCGAATTAACATTAAAACTAAGAAAACACTAAAGACAATTCACTGTTAATAACTCAATCTCAAATTGCTCATTTATTCTGTTGGTGTAGTAAACAGAAGGGGTCACATCCTACGCATACGCGACCCAAATATACGAGGGACATTCAATAAATAAGGTGAATGTTTCGGTATAAGGACTTCTAATACAGATAGAAACTTACTCTTTTTTATTTTTTTTTTGTTTTACTTCTTTTTCACATGGATTTAATTTCTTTTGCAGATTAAAAAAAAAACTGAGAGTTTTGGCAATTAACAAAGATGGCCGACCAAGAAGTATGCTCCAGGACTGAACAGCGGTCAGTTATCAAGTTTTTGGTTGCTGAAGGGTGCAAACCAGTTGAAATTCATAAGAGAATGTCAACTGTGTATGGTGCCACATGTTTCAGCCAAAAAATGTCTACAAGTGGGCTAAATTGTTTAAAGAAGGACG
>OZ038516.1:7460607-7473107 GCA_964036315.1 Acanthosepion esculentum | reverse complement strand
AAAATGATACTCTATTTAATATTGACTTCTTTCCTTGTATTACAAAGACTTCCAGAATTTCAAATTTTTCTTTGCACTGAATCCTATATTTAAAATTCAGATTTAAATTGTTTCGCCAGTATTCGAAAGCAGAACGGTCCAATCCCCAATGGATTTTTTTTCTTTAAAGCCAGATCATTAATTTCGACACGTGAGAAAGAAACATAACGTTCAGAAATAGCTTAGCTACTGCCAATGAAGATAACTTGACTATTTGTTTTCTATTTCTGACAAAAAATCTAGCGAGAGAGAGAGAAAGAAAAGAAAAGAAAACAAAAAAGATTGCCGTAAGTGATTTCTTGCCTGTGACAACAAACAACTTCTGAATCACCGAAGCAAAACGCAAATCATTCCCGTGATGCCCCGCGGCTGTTCGGATATTTGTTTTCTCATTGAGCCTCCATCGAATGCTTCCTGTCGCCATGTTGAGGAAATGTTAACTTGACATCATTAAAATCACGCGGTTTCATCGGTGGACATGAGATTTGTTTATTCATGTCTTTTCATTACAAGGCAGATAAACACTATATATATATATATATATATATATATATATATATATATATATATATATATATATATATATATATATATATATATATATATATATATATATATATATATATATGTGCGTGTGTGTGTGTGTGTGTAATTTTAAGGTTTTTGGGACCAAACGCTGAGGAAAAAATGTATATATATATATGTATTATTGGTATAATATATATATATATATATATATATATATATATATATATATATATATATATATATATATATATATATATGGTTTTACGGTTTCTATGCTAAAAAATATACATTTTCTTACTCGCCATTTGGTGCAAAAAAAACTTAAAACTACATATGTATATATATATATATATATATATATATATATGCAATTCTGTGTGAGCTGATTATATGTATATATATATATATATATATCTTTGTTTTTTATAAACAGTTCACAGTGATTTGCACCAAATGTCGAGGAAATACAGACACACACACACACACATATATATATATATATATATATATATATATATATATATATATATATATACAATGCAACATCGGTTGTGGAACGTTTCACATGTCGAACAATTCAGTATTGGAACAGAATATTCGAGATGAAAATGCCTCGGTTATCAAACAAAGTTTCGATTCTCAAACAACATTGCTGAACCGAGTTAACCCGAACGGAATCATTTCTTAGTCGACCGCCATGTTGCATACATCCGTGTGCTGTGTTGTTCTCTCTTCTTCTTCCATGTTATTGTACTGCGCCTTTTTTTTCTCTTCATTAATCGACAGTCATGGCTCCAAAAAGAAATGTTTTCAGAAAACCAATTGGTGATATTGTCTCTTCCTACTCAGTTTCATATGACAAAATCAACGATTTATACTATTCTTATAAATAAAGACACCATCATGTCTTTCCTTCCTCTTTTCCAAACAATAACGTCACTTTTCTTCCATTTCAACTTACGCCATCAACTCTCCTACATACAGGTACGGCAAAATTAAAATGTTCGTCTATATTTTATCCGTATAGTATTGGGTTTATTTCTTTCTTTCTTTGATTTAATGATTATCATTATTTTTGTGTATAAACCTGTACACAAATGACTGTTGTTAAAGTTTAAACAAGCAATCATCTTGCAGACCAGGAACAGATTAATCCATTTTACATTGATTCATAGTGGGAAAATAGTTTCGGTTTACGAACATTTCGGATTACGAACGAGCTTCAAGGACGAATTAAATGCGTAAACCTAGATTCCACTATTTTATAAATAGTGCACAGTGATTTGCACCAAACGTTGAGGAAATATATATATATATATATATATATATATATATATATATATATATATATATATATATATATAAGGGTCATTCAATAAATAAGGTGAATTTTTTGGTATAAGCACTTCTAATACAGATAGAAACTTAGTTTTTTTTTTCAACGTAGTCTCCCAGCACTGTTACATACCTTTCCCATCTGTGCACAAGCTTCCGTATTCCGTCAGCGTAAAAATCTTTGGACTGATGTCTCAGCCAGTCGCTCACAACATTTTTGACTTCATCGTCACTTTTAAACTTCGTGCCTCTCGTGAACGCTTTCAAGGGACCAAACAGGTGAAAATCTGAAGGGGCAAGGTCTGGGCTGTAAGGGGGATGAGGGAGCAGTTCCCAGCCCAGCTCGTTGATGGTCTGCACCGTTTGCGCTTCTGGACAAATGCAATTAATACTGTTTAATTTAAAACAAAAACTAAAAACAGACCATTTACTCAAATAAGAGTATCTATAAAAAAGAAAACTATAAACAGAAAATATATTAAGATATTTGTCTAAATTCATTTCACATCAACATCATCACTTGATAAGACACCAGAAGTGTTGAAACAAAATGGCTATTTTTGTAGTGATTTTATAACATATTTATGTTATAATTTTCGAATAAATAATTATATTTGCTCTACTCTGTATTGAGCACTCTTTTAAGAATAGTATTTGTTGGTTATTGGAATTTATTCCGTATACACCAATCCTATACTTGTACACACATATATATATATATATATATATATATATATATATATATATATATATATATATATATATATATATATATATATAGCATAATGAGAAGCCACGTATACTTTCTTAATATGTATGTAATATAGAAAAAAACAACTGAAAAGTTGCAAATTAACAAAAAAATTGAATGTTTCTTTTGTGAAAGTATTTATTTATATTTATATATATATATATATATTTGATATTTCAGATCTGCCCCGATCTTTCATCTGAAATTTTCGCATTAAATAATTAGCATAAAAAAATTAAATTTCATAGTTTAATAAAAGGTTTAACAGCTTAACGCAATCATAAGATAGAAAAACCCTTTATGAAGTCGTCAAAAAAACAAATTGTAGTTCAGTGCGACGCGTTTATGTACGAAACAACCCTTTAGAGAGAAATAAATAAATAAAATAAAATTCTCCAGACACTTAACAACGTGTTATGGTGCCAACAGCTACCTTTCGCTGTGGCTGACCAGACGATGTGCATACATGAATGCCATCACTCCCTTTGAAATTGACACCCCGGGTCCCTTTCTTTCTTTTGACCTCTTTCCGAAGGTGACTGATATCCTGATACAAACTAACTCGTATGCCCCTTATCAAAATGGTTGTCTCCATAGTAATTAATTTGGCGAACGAACATGCTTATAAAGATGCGTAAATTTCAAAATTGGTTATTCCTAAATTTTCACTTGAGGATGAAACAGAGCTTGATACTTTAATTCAATTTAATTTCAATAATTATATTGAGGTTTTTGGCTCTTGTTTTTGAAACATGAGAACTCTTATGTAGCGAAGGACTAATTTTTTTTTTAAATAATTATAATACATATATATATATATATATATATATATATATATATATATATATATATATATATGTAAGAGTGTCTGTTTTTATTACATATAATGATCAAACTGAGAAACAGTTAAATGCAATAGAAAACAGAAAAATGAGTGAATTATGACCTTCTGCCGATACACCGAAAGTACCCCGTGAGGATCGAAATCATTACTGAGTCGTAATTGATCTAGTGGGACAAATTTCCTAGCCCCGTCAAAGTGCCCAAGGGATTTTATAAGCGTTGTCTTAGGTGTGACACAAGACCGAAAGAATGGAGCTCCCAGTGAGGATCGAACTCACTATTCAGTCTTAATTGATCTAGCGAGACAAACTTGTTAATCATTACAACACATCGAAGTTCCCTGATTTTATAAGTGTTGTCTTAGATGTGGCACAAGGCCGAAAGTATGGAGCACCCAGTGAGGATCGAACTCACTATTCAGTCTTAATTGATCTAGCGAGACAAACTTGTTAAGCATTACAACACATCGAAGTTCCCTGATTTTATAAGTGTTGTCTTAGATGTGGCACAAGGCCGAAAGTATGGAGCACCCAGTGAGGATCGGACTCACTATTCAGTCTTAAATGATCTAGCGAGACAAACTTGTTAACCATTACAACACGTCGAAGTTGGCTGATTTTATAAGCGTGGCTTAGATGTGGCACAAGGCCGAAAGTATGGAGAACCCAGTGAGGATCTAACTCACTATTCAGTCTTAATTGATCTAGCGAGACAAACCTGTTAACCATTACAACACATCGAAGTTCCCTGATTTTATAAGTGTTGTCTTACATGTGGCACAAGGCCGAAAGTATGGAGCACCCATGTAAGAATCTAACTCTCTACTCAGTCGTTATTGTTCGAGCAAAACAAGTTTGCTAACCATGAATTATTTTCTTACCATTGTACCCCGTCCTGGGTATGACGATAAACTACATCCGTCGCAAGGCCGCTGATCAGGAGGTTTTGAAGAGCGTGGAACCACCTCTTAATTGCTGGCGATCCCAGCTCCAACCTGCCCCGGGGTGGTAGCATATGTCATGGTCCCAGCTATGGGCAAATAGTTAACACACAATCTTGTGTAAAAATAGGTTTTAATACCAGAAATACTTTGTAATAAAAAATATATTACCAGCAATAATATTTTCAGGAAAAATTACCTGCAATACTTAAAAAAAAATAATACTAGCAATACAAACAACTATACATTCTTTGACAAAAATATTACCAGCTATAGATTCCTTCTAGGAAAAATATTCCCAGAAATAGATTTCTTCTAGGAAAAATATTCCCAGAAATAGATTTCTTCTAGGAAAAGATTTTCACAGAAATAGATTACTTCTAGGAAAAATATTCCCAGAAACAGATTTCTTCTACGAAAAATATTCCCAGAAATAGATTACTTCTAGGAAAAATATTCCCAGAAATAGATTTCTTCTAGGAAAAATATTCCCAGAAATAGATTTCTTCTATGAAAAATATTCCCAGAAATAGATTTCTTCTAGGAAAAATATTCCCGGAAATCGATTTTTGAAGATAAAAATGTTGTCGGCATTAAATAACCCATTGAGGTTGATATGCCGTAAAACAAAATAAACCAAACCAATCTAAACCAAAGAATACATATTCTATTCAAAAGAATCGATCCTAAAAATGTTGTTGGCATTAAATAACCCATTGAGGTTGATATGCCGTAAAACAAAATAAACCAAACCAATCTAAACCAAAGAATACATATTCTATTCATACGAATCTATCCTAAAAATCTTGTCGGAATTAAATAACCCACTGAGGTGTTGATATGCCGTAAAACAAAATAAACCAAACCAATCTAAACCAAAGAATATATTCTATTCTTACGAATCTATCCTAAAAATCTTGTCGGAATTAAATAACCCACTGAGGTGTTGATATGCCGTAAAGCAAAGCAAACTGACTAATGTTTATAATGAAACTCCATAGCTTGCGTTTACATATATATAAACATGTTTCATCATCGCAGAAGTCATTTGTTTTTGAGCGTCTTTAATTTTTAAGGAACATTTCTGAATGTTGGAATGAATTGTAGGAAATATAAATACTTTTTATCTTGGAGTGAATTAATGATAAGATCCAAACAACGAACTAAAATAAAACATATTCATATTATTTACAGAGCCGGCCCTGTATTCTGCCAATAAGCAAAGTCAAGCCTGACTGATGCTTATATCGAAATTCCAAAGCCAAAGTTCAAATATAGAAACAGCATGTTTCATCACTGCAGAAGTCATTCGTTTTGGGGCGTCTTGGGAAAATTGATTCAGTCTTGTAAGTAATTTCTCGCTTGGCTTTCTGCAATAACGTCTCCTTTTTTTTTTCTTTTTTTCTTCCTTGCTTCTATTCTTCATGCTTTTCTCCGTGTCCGATTGTTCTTTGTTCTTCCGTATTTGGCAGGTGTTTCACTCACGTTCGAAGCTTTCCTTCTCGGATTCATTTTTCGCAGAGCGACCATCATCAATTTTCAGGTGTCGGTCACGTGACCTATTCGCTTTTGCCCGACGTTAAGACTCAGATACGCTGAGGTCTGTGGAATAATGGCGGGGCTGTTGGGTTAAAATAGAAGAGATAGATAGATAGATAGATAGATAGATAGATAGATAGATAGATAGATAGATAGATAGATAGATATGAAAATACCAACATAGATAGATATATAGATATAAAAATATTGAGATAGATAGATAGATAGATAGATAGATAGATAGATAGAAAGATAGATAGATAGATATGAACTGAATGAAGCTGTTAGATAGATAGTTATATAGATAGGTAGATAGATAGATAGGTAGTCACGAAAAGGCCTGATATAGATAGGTAAGTAGGTAGATAGATAGATATGAACTGAATGAAGTCTTTAGATAGATAGATAGATAGATAGATAGATAGATAGATAGATAGATAGATAGATAGATAGATATGAAAAGTCTAAGGCAGATAGATAGATAGATAAATAGATAGATAGATAGATAGTCACGAAAAGGCCTGAGATAGATAGATAGATAGATAGATAGATAGATAGATAGATAGATAGATAGATAGATAGATAGATGTCAAATCCGTAAGAGGAAAGAATAATCCAGTTACGTCTTTTGAATATAAAATATAAAAAAATGGATCGCTAGAGAGTGCTCAGTGTATAACATACAGAGCAATATGATATACGTCAAGGACAAGCTTAACGCACGGTTATAAATTATAATTTATTTCAACAGGTAAGTTTTTAATACCCGTCCCATTAGTCCGAAGTTACAAAAACTTTGTAATTTCGGTCTGACGAGCCGGGTATAAGAAAACTTACCCGTTGAAATAAATTATAATTTATAATCGTGTTTTCGATGATGCGTTAAGTTTTTCTTGGTATATATATATATATATATATATATATATATATATATATATATATATATATATATATATATATATATATTTTTACAGAGAGAAATTAAAACTTTGTTACTTACAATTGGATTTTCAGGGTTTTTTCTTTGAAAAATAATTCATTGTTTTCCTTTTTAAAAAAAAAAAAATTTTCTTTAACCGGATTCACTTAGCTTTTCAAAAAGTTTAAAACTGTTTCTATCTCCACGTGTTGATGCTTATGTTTTGAAGAAAATGAAAAAAATGAGAATCAAGGGGCGTAATTCGTTATATATGCCATTTATGGTAAGGGGAATTTAGTAGAATATATTTATTCAATGAATTAAGTATGGGTTTGAACTTGTTGATGAAAAATTTTTCTTTTTTTCCAATCTTCGTTTTAATCTATACAACAAGTCTTGTAATCTGTCCGCTGTAATCTTTCTGACAATTTTCTTTTACCCACACACACACACACACACACACACACACACACACACACACACATATATATATATATATATATCCTAAGAAAGAACAGATGGAGTAAAACTCCACTGTTCGTATAATTTACTTTTAAAAAGTGCTCAATACAAAGTAGAGCAATATGTTATTATTATTTTGATTATAGGAGCTTATAATAAAAACGTTGAAATCGCTACACAAAAGCTTTCATGTTTCAATACTTTGGTTGTACTTCTTCAGGCGAAGGTACGAAGTACTGAAGAAGTATTGAAATATGAAAACGTTTAGTGTAGCGATTTCAGCATGTTTTTATTATAATCTTTTCTAACCTATCTATCTATCTATCTATCTATATATATATATATATATATATATATATATATATATATATATATATATATATACACACACATGGTGGGATGGATAATATATTGTCTAAATGACGCCAAAATGAAAATAACATATCATTTTAAGAGATATATTTATCAAAATTACACAAAAAATATCTTGAAATACTAAAGAGCAAATTTATTTAATAAAATCACCATTGGCTTCAACCACATCCATTAGACGACTTCAGCATCTCCTGCATCTCTTCTGGACGGTCTCCTTGTTTAAGTTTGTAAATGCTGCCATCATCTTTGCATTTAGTCCATCTTTGCAGTTCATGACTGGCTTCTCTTGCTTGTATGTCATGGTGCAGAATCCTATGGGTCTTCCAGCTGCCAGCCTCTTGGCCCAAGGCAGCACTACCCACTCAAGGGAACTTGATGTAGGCCTCCGTGTTGAGTCTGAGTTATTTTCTTATCAGAACGATCAGATTGGGTTTTCCGAGCCTCCGGCCCTTCATAATCACCACGAGACTCATGCAACCATTTTCGAACCCTCCGCATTGTCATCAGATTGACACTCAAACACTGTGGATTGTTTGCATTGGAGCTTCCGTCGCGAATGCCAAGCAGTACGCCATGCCGTTTCCAAAATTACGGCACATTGAATTGCGTCAGGGTGTTCGTTTTCTCACAGACGGTGCCCAACTGAATCTACTATACCGTGCTGTCGACAAAATCAAAATCCAACAACGCACATGCGCGTAATTAAAAATATAAAATGGCGACAATTTACCCATGGCGCCCTGCATATATGAAGACAGTTTGTGTGGCTATAACCAAAGGCAATGCGCATGTCTGTTTCATGAAGGAAACGAAGCAAAACATTAAATTACTTATTGGAAATTCATCAAATTTTAGCTTATAAGTTAAGACATTGATTTTTCTCTAGACTGTTGCTTCAAGCCAGTCCAAAAAGTAGAGATAGAAATTCTAAAGTGCAAATTTATTTAATAAAATAACGACTTCATCTCTTCTGTTAAGTCTCTAAACGCTGCCATCATCTTTGCCGTTAGTCCATCTTTGGTGTTCCTGGCGAGATTCTCCTGCTTGTATGTCATGGTGCAGAATCCTAACAAAATAATTATTTTTATCTGTGAAGAAAAAATTTAGAGGTAAGTTGTATGACACATTGTAAAATATCTTTCTTGAGGATTTCATCCCACTAAGTATATGTAAACGCTGATGCGATGACACATGCGAACAAATGAACAAGGCTGCGAATTTAAAATTTAAAGATAATTTTTTATGTGTTTTGGGTATATATATCTGTCCGCTTTAATTTAGATTCTTTTTTTATTTTTGTTTGTGTTTCTATCAACTTTGCTGTTAAATGTCGCACATTGTGATAACAGAAGATCTGCCAAGAATTGTGACACGTTATAAAAACCGAAACGCAGATTTACTGTGGATGATTAGACGATTCAAGCACTTTCTAAATATTTTCCTCTTCGAAAATTTTTTTCTCATTTAATTAGAGCGGCAGGTTTTGAATCAAAATTGTTATCGTGAACAACTGATACAATTAATGCGTGGTTTTATAAAGATCCCTTTTGGGGGCATATAATTTTTTATTTAATTTTCTTTGTATTTTCCAATGTATTCCTTGTGGCAATTACTACAGGTACTAGAGTAATCTCCTTCAAGTTTTATTAGGTTGGTGCAAAAATAATGTCGTTTTTTGACATGATCTTGAACGTAAAAAACGACATTATTTTTGCACCAACCTAATAGATAGATAGATAGATAGATAGGGTTAGAATGAGATAGATAGATAGATAGATAGATAGATAGATAGATAGATAGATAGGGTTAGAATGAGATAGATAGATAGATAGATAGATAGATAGATAGATAGATAGATACGAACAGAGTGAGATAGATAGATAGATAGATAGATAGATAGATAGATAATGAACAGAGTGAGATAGATAGATAGATAGATATATAGATAGATAGATAGATAGATAGATAGATAGATAGATAGATAGATAGATAGGCTCAGAATGAGATAGATAGATAGATAGATATGAATATCAAGGATGAAGAATGATCATTGTTATATTAGGTTGGTGCAAAAATAATGTCGTTTTTTGACATTATCTTGAACGTCAAAAAACGACATTATTTTTGCACCAACCTAATATTTCATTTCGTGTTTTTGTTACTATTAATTAAGTCTTTTATATGATTAATGCACTCCCTTGTGCAAATTAATTGAGACAACTGCTTCATTTTCCTTTCACCATACGGTCAGTTTTAGACCCACTGGAATGACAGGATGTAATCGATTTCTATTTTTTCCTGAGTACGTCATTTGCAATGACGTGCAGCAACATGAATCTATTTTCGGAGTGTATGATGAATTTTTTTTGTCTTTAAAAAATACTGCGTCATCCGTGATTGCATCAGATTTTTATCACGACCAGACACTATTGTCTCGACTGTCGATTAGTTGTCCTACGGCCATTGTCAGCGCTGGACGTGACTCCAAGTAAGCGTACGAAAATTCTAACGCTGCACGAACACACTGCCAGTGAGCAAATCAAATTACTGCAGACTGGCGCGAAAACTCTCCTGATTTAAATCCATTCGAGTATATGTGGTCAAAGTTCGTGGAATAGACATACAAAGTACTGACATGTGCACTGGGCCATGCTCCATTAGAAAAATACGACAAAAAGTAAATAATAACGGAATTATTTGTCTTGTTTCAATTAAATTGCACAGTGGTGTGTTTTGGGGCTGCGACATTTCTTTTCAACATCATTCGTTAAATATGACGGAAACGGAAAAATTTATTAATTTTTTATTTAGTGTTCTCAACGTTCGTATATTATTCCGTTTGCTCGGAGTACAAAAAATTGTCCATACCGTTCATTATCCCAAGCGCTTTCGGCCATATTTTTAACCAATTTTAAAGGAGTTTTTTTTTTGTTGTTGTTGGTTTCTTTTTTTGAATTCTAATAGGATTGTTAGTTCATACTACCACCTCCTTGAGTAGACGCCTCACATGTCACTTATCAATGCAGAATACTATAAAAATCATTAAAATCAATCCAAGATCTATAAGAACTCTTAAGAAAAATAATAGTCGAAAACACTAGAATTCTATGTAAATCAAATTACCGAAAACACCCACACAGACACACACACACACACACATATATATTTATATATTAACACACACACATACACACACACACACACACACACACACACATATATATATATATATATATATATATATATATATATATATATATATATATATATATAAAGACATTTTTTGTTTATACATTCTTTTTATAGATACAAATATTTAAGTAAATGCTCTGTTTATAATAAATAGTATTAAACAACATTTATATATATATAAGAGTGGACCTGTACACCAAATATCTCACCTCCATCATCAACCTCACCTTGTATAACGATGAGAGCGTGGTGTTGAAAGTTTTTTTTTTAAATAGAATTTCGCCCACTCGAATACCAGCCATGTCCAACACGCGTGGCCTCGGAATTAACTCTCCTGCTAAAATTTAAAAAAAAACACACAAATAATACATCTCACACAGTCAAAACATGAAAATAATCTAATAACACTAAAACAAATCCTCCATGAAAATTTCAAGGAAGTGACCAAAATCGCTTGGGACAGTGGGTGGTATGGAAAGTCTTTTATAGAGTCCCTTACTACCACCAAACGTGAAAATTAAAGGACGCAGGAAAAAATAAATAAAAATAAAATAAAATTTAATATAGCAGTGCTATTAAGTATATATTAATAATTATACATATTATCCCCCCCTATTTATCAACATCCCCACAAGGCAAGATGTAGCACAAGGCCAATATTTAACGTGGGACGTTCCGAGCAAGTAGGCTCCGGCAAAAATTGCCGGTTGACCCCGTATACAAGTGGTCGGGTTTGTCTACCTCCCCAATATTCGGCATAGCCTCGTCTGGGTTGCTCTCTACCCGATGACAGTGAGTTCGACAAGAGAGGAAGAGAAAGCCTCCTCCTCGTTCTCTCTCTCTCTCTCTCTCTCTCTCTCTCTCTATATATATATATATATATATATATATATATATATATATATATATATATATATTATCCCTCACTGGAGCATGACTCGGTGTTTCATGCACAATGCAACCTGCAGGTGCTGGGAGGAGTCTCTCTTTTTATATATATATATATATATATATATATATATATATATATATATATATATATATATATATATATATGTGTGTGTGTGTGTGTGTGTGTGTGTGTGTGTGTGTGTTTGTGTGTGCGTGTGTATATATAGGCTCCTGAAAAATTTATTTCGGTTGAGCTCTCTGGGGAGGAAGTGCGGGTTTGTAAACAGTGACTATTACGGCTAATAATGCAAGACTCTTCGGTAAATCGAATCGAGTTCTCTCAGTCACTGTGTGTTTATCTAAAAATAAATACGCTTAAATTCCCCTTACACGATTCGGAATTTCATGCACAAAGCTTGTTGGGTAAAAAGAGAGACACTTACATAATTTTAATAAAAATAACTGGTTAATGTTACCGGGGATTTTTTTTTTTTTTTATTTCAAAAATATATTGTGGCATTAAAAAAGAAGAAATGTTTTATATTTATTTAGTTTTTTATTATATATATATATATATATATATATATATATATATATATATATATATATATATATAGTATTATATAAGAAAATCCAAATTGCCTCATATTCGCTGAAAAAGTATTAATTTTTTTTACTTAAGCATA
>OZ038516.1:7443107-7455607 GCA_964036315.1 Acanthosepion esculentum | reverse complement strand
GGAAATATTTTGAAAATCATTGTTAGTCCAATATTCACTCGCCAAAAACAAATTGAAGAATCATTCTTAAAAGGTTTCAGCTTTAAATGACCCACAAAGGATTGATAAACCATGAAAAACTAAAGAAAAAATATATAAAGGACAATTGGCTTTATCCATGCATCTATCTTCATATTAATTAGCCCTGACAGAATTTTGAATCCAGCCAATTCGCTTGGATAGTGCTTTCTTATTCGGCTCGTATCAGATGCCTGACGTTCGTGAGTGCCTACCAGTTCAGGCTTTCACATCTAGGACTTCATATCTATCTATCTATCTATCTATCTATCTATCTCAGTCCTTTTCATATCTATCTATCTATCTATCTCAGTCCTTTTTATATCTATCTATCTATCTATCTATCTATATCAGTATTTTCATATCTATCTATCTCAGTCTGTTCATAACTATATATCTCATACCTACTATTTCATCTATACGTATCTATCAATCTATCTCTATTTATTTAGTCATATCTATCTATCTATCCACTTATGCACCTATCTATATATCTATCTGTATTTTTATATCTATCAATCTATCTATCTATCTATCTATCTATCTATCTATATTTTTATATCTATCTATATGTATTTTTTATATCTATCTATCTATCTATCTATCTATCTCTATTTTCATATCCATCTATCTCATCTATGCATATCTATCTATCTATCTATATTCATTCCACTCTGTTCATATCTATCTATCTATCTATCTATCTATCTATTCATTCATTCCACTCTGTTCATATCTATCTATCTATCTATCCATTCATTCCACTCTGTTCATATCTATCTATCTATCTATCTATCTATCTATCTATCTATCTATCTCAGTTTGTTCATATCTATCTACCTATCTATCTATCTATCTCGCTATATATCTATCTATCTATCTATTTATCTATCTATCTATCTATCTATCTATCTATCTATCTATCTATCTCAGTATCAACGTTCTGCATTCACTGCCAGAATTCTCTTTGCGATTGGAACATCCCATAATCATTGTCTTTTAATGAGAGAAAGCGAATCTAGATACCCGCTCACTGACCACTGAAACCTTTCTTTTTCTTTTTTTTCTTTTCTTTTTTCCCGGTCCTCCTGTTTTATCGTTTGAGGTCTGACGGGAAAATGCGAACCCCTTGGGACAAGATAATTTTTATTTGTTGTCAATAAAAGCGTCACACGTGTCTGCGGAGAGGTCGGGTGGAAAGAACTGAAGAATGCTTTTGAAAAACTGTCAGGAAATGTAACAGAAATAAATGGCTGAAGTTAAATTAAACATGAAACTTCATTCATTCACGTAGAGGGTGTTGAATTTTAACGAGATTATAGGTCAACGGGGGTCATTACTTTCAGCCTTTGATTGTCATCTACCTGTCTATCTCTACAAACCCACATACTCACACGCCCATACGATTGAAGTACGACGAATGCTATAAAAAAAAAGGTTATTCTCACAGACTTGATGTGGCTTCCCTCGGTCTTTTCTACAGATATTTCCAGGGCAACTGCTCTGACGAGCTATTTTCACTGGTTCCCAAACTACATGAATTGAAGCGTGCTATTAGACTAACATCAAGGTCCCAATCATTTACTGTCGAAACAGTTAAATGTAACCGCCTCTTCTTCTCCAACAGCTTCTTCTCTCGCACTTCCCGACAGTGTAACTCCCTTCCTCTTACTTGCTTCCCTGATAGCTACAATCTTCAAATATTCAAATGTAATGTCAATCGACATCTTCCGATGCCTTCATCCTGATCCCCGTCCTTCTCTATATCCTTTCCTCAGACATCCCTCTTTACTCTTGCTCTCTGTAACCCCTTCCGTGCTAGAGGTACTCCCGCCTTGCTTGAGGTTACTGAGTACCAAGGAATATGAAAAATAAAAGAAAACACAATTTGTGTCCTGACCTGGCATCTCGTCTACAGTGACTTCCTCAGAGACGTGCTGGGACTTCCCTCTGTCTTTTCTACAAATATTTTCATGGCAACTGATCTGAGGAGCTACTCTCACTGGTGCACCAACTGCATGAGTTTAAGCTTGCTACTAGGTTGGCATCTCGGTCCCACCCTTTCACTCTGGAAGCAGTTAAATGTAGCCAATTCTTCTCACTCAACAGCTTCTTTTTCTGCACTTCCCGACAGTGGAACTCCCTTCCGCTTACTTGCTTCCCTGACAGCTATCATCTTCAAATATTCAAATGCAATGTCAATCGACATATTCCGATGTCATAATATTGATCTCCGTCCTTCTCTGTATACTTCCTCAAACAGCCCTCTTTACTCTTACACACACACACACACACTCTCTCTCTCACTATCTCTCTCACTCACTATCTCTCTCACTATCTCCCTCACTCTCTGTCTGTCTGTCTGTCTGTCTGTCTTTCTCTCTCTCTCTCTCTCTCTCTCTCTCTCTCTCTCTCTCTCTCTCTCTCTCTCTCTCTCTCTCTGTGTGTGTAATCCCTTATGTGATAGTGGCATTTCCAGCTTTCTTGGCGTGAAATGTTTTAAAAAATCCCATTCACTCTATGCAAGGGAGTAAAGCCACTAAGACAATAAGTGTGAAAGAATTAGAAACTAGAAATATTATTATGTTATCCTTTACTTTTACAAGAGTCAGATTAGACCCAAAATGGAGTACTGTTGCCATATTTGGACGGGAACTGCCCAGACCGCATTTTCAAGATTTGATAGAGCCCAAAAAATGTCTCCGAGTCCCTGTGGGTGAAGAATTATTTCCTATCCTCCAACCTCTCTCTCTCTCTCTCTCTCTCTCTCTCCCTCTCTCTCTCACAGGCGGGATGTGACGAGTCTCTCACTATTCCATCGCTACTACCATGGAAAGTGCTCGGACGAACTATCAGGTCATCCCATAAGTTCTGTCCGAATTTTGAATAAAGAAAACAAGTGACCAAATGTTACATTTAATTACAGATTCAATCAACAATGTATTTTCCCTGATTATCTATGATTCCTTCCATCTATTAACAAGCTTACTAATTCCATTACTGTAAAATTCTTTTGGCTTTGATTCGAAGAACTCACAAATGTCAGTTTTAACCTCTTCCTGTGTTACAAAATCTGTTTCTTCCAAATGATTCTGTAAGCTACGAAACAAATGGTAGTCTGAAGGAGCAATGTCGGGAGAATAAGGTGGATGAGGAATTTTCTCCCAACTAAGTTCTTCGATCTTTTGTGACGTGATTCTTGCTGTGTGTGGTCGCGCATTGTCCTGATGAAACATCACCCGTTCAGTTATCCTGAGATAGATAGATAGATAGATAGATAGATAGATAGATAGATAGATAGATAGATAGATAGATATGAACAGACTGAGATAGATAGATACATACATACATACATACGAACAAACTGAGATAGATAGATAGATAGATAGATAGATAGATAGATTTGAACAAACTGAGATAGATAGATAGATAGATAGATAGATAGATAGATAGATATGAACAGACTGAGATAGATAGATACATACATACATACATACGAACAAACTGAGATAGATAGATAGATAGATAGATAGATAGATAGATAGATAGATAGATTTGAACAAACTGGGATAGATAGATAGATAGATAGATAGATAGATAGATAGATAGATAGATAGATAGATAGATAGATAGATAGGTTTGGTTCATACGCTCTAATTGCTGACAGTATATTTGAGCATTAATTGTTGCATTAGCTGGTAAGAATTCAAAGTGGATAATTCCTTGGCAATCCCACCAGATTGAAAGAAGAACCTTTTGCCCATGAAGTTCCCTTCTCGGCTGTGGCTGGGGTCCTTCCCCTTTACCAAGCCACTGTCTACGAAGCTTAACATTTCGATAAAAGATCCATTTTTCGTCTCTAGTCACAAGTCTATCCAAAAAAGGTGAAAGAAGTTGGCGAGAATGGAGAGAAGAGCAGATGTCAACTCGGGATTTGAGGTTGTTTTCAGACAATTCATGAGGCACCCATTTTCCAAGTTTAGGAACTTTTCCAAGTTGTTGAAGATGACGATGAACAGTTGTATGGTTTGAACTGAGAACCACTGCCAATTCCTCAACTGATAAAGCAGGATTTTCTTCAAGGGCTGCTTCAAGAAGCTTTTCATTAAACTCAACTGGACGTCCGGTTCGATCTTCATCTTCAAGGGTGAAATCTCCACCTCTGAATTTTGCAAACCATCTTCTGCAAGTTCTTTCATTCACACATTCCTCTCCATAAACTGAGTGAATGTTTCTAGCCGCTTCGGTTGCTGAGTTTCCTTTCTTGAACTCATAAAGCATTATGTGCCTCAAATGATTCTGGGGTACTTCCATGTTAGCAGGGTTTTAATCAAACAAAATTTAATTTTATTGTTCTCTGAAATAAAATTTGATCAGTTTATATGCATCTAAACATAAAAATAATGTTCAGCTCCATTAGACATTATAAAATACTCTTTGAATTTCGTTTATTTTAACAAAAAGTTAAAATTCGGACTTATGGGATGGCCTAATACATTCCTTGGTTCCCCCATGTCAAACCTTCATAGCTAGGACCGCCATGACAATTAGAGTGTAGCAAACCCCGACATTCCTTCCGAATTTCATCGGCGAGAAGTTCCACTCCATCAGCTTCTTCCCTTGAATGTCTGCTCTGGGGAACCGACTCCCATGGGGATGCTACCGCGATTACTACAATCTTAACCAGTTCATGTCTAGAGTCAAACGTTATATTCCACTCCTATCCATATAAGTTACCCCTTAATGTAGCACTCTATATTGAGTGGCCCCCGGGCCTTGTAAACCTTACTGCAAAAAGAAAAAAAAATATGTTTTTGTTGATTGATTTGTTTGTTTAAATTCATATAAACACTTTACGGTTCGTTTAATGTCGTAATTTAATTTTGTTCGAAGCTTTGAAGTAATAAAAATATGTTATTCTGCTTTCACAGTTGTATACATGGTAGATGATACTCATCTTTTTGTGCATATACAAGTTTGTGTGGACATAATTACTAGAGGCAGTGATATGTGTTTTATGTTGCTGTTTAAGTTATATTTTGGAATACAGTTTGATTTCTGTAAGAAATTGAATGATATTATATGGATTAATGTCATGAAAGAGTTCTTTCATGTTGGTTGGTTGATTCTGTTTAGCGGCATATCAACATCCTTATGGGTCACTTAATACCAAAATTTAATTTTCTTGGGAGCTTGGAAGTAATAAAAATCATATATGTTGTTCTGCTTTCACAGCTGGATACATGGTAGATGATACTCAGCTTTTTTTCATATAATTGTTTGCGTTGATATGTGTGTTTTATGTTGTAGGTTTGTTGAAGCCAGGTGTAAATCAAACTAACTTTAGATTAAGCTTTGAAATTCATGGTCCGGAATAGGATATTTAAACATATTGATGAACACATATTTATATGACTATGGGATTACTTATATCGGGATAATTCCATGGCATTGAAAGGAGTAAAAAGGTTTATGTCGGATTGATCTATAAAAATCCATTACATTCGAAAATATGTGCATCCTATATCTATCTATATCTAATCGGATCTATGTATCTATCTCTCTGTCTGTCTGTCTGTCTATCTATCTGTCTATCTATCAATCTATCTATCTATCTATCTATATCAGTCTGTTTCTATCTATCTATGCATATATACGTGTGTGTGTGTGTATATGTGTGTATGCGTGTGTGTTTGTGTCTGTGCGTGTCTAGCTAGCTATCTCCATCTCTCAAGATTTATCAATCTAGCTAGCTATCTATATTTCTCTAACTCTTCAGATCTATCCATCTATCTATCTATTTATCTATCTATCTATCTCAGTCTGTTTCTATCTATCTATGTATATATGTGTGTGTGCGTGTGTGTTTGTATCTGTGCGTGTTTGTGTATGTGTACGTATATATATAGATATAGATATCTATATATATTCTTGAGTTATATACTTATTTCTAACCAGTTATATATTTTTATGTGTGTGTGTGTGTGTATGTGGGTCTCTGTCTGTTTGTGTGCAAGTGTTTGTCACTGTGTCTATGTGTGCGTCTTTGCGTGTCTCGGTATGTGGGTGTGTGTGTCTTCCGTCTGTTTCTTGATATCTGAAAGCCATCTGTTAATCTCCTCTCAGATCATCGCCTTTCACTTAATCCCGCCTTATTTTGCGCCGAGACCCCCCATTAAACATTCACGACACGTGACAAAGTGACGATCTATTTGTTCGGGCGGGGGGAGGGGGTAGATAACTATCTACCCCTTACCCTCCCGACTGGCCGAACATTTTAATTAAGCAGCGCTCAAGTCTTTTCTCTTTCCACCCCACCACGACCCACGCCCCGATTAATCCGGCACGAGATTAAAGCCTCAATTGTTAACGAGATCAGCTCTCTGGAAATGTCTGCCGCGTCAGAATTCAACAGAGTCGGGGGGGGGCGGTAACAAGCGCAGTCGGCGAATGGGGAACGGACATCGGTCGATCAGAACTTGCAGCCGCCGGAAATAAATGCGATGTCTTCTGCAAGAATGCTTAGTCGATTATACCATTTACGAAGAATCGTGTTATGAAACACAAAAACTGTCCTCCCTTCGGGATGATCGGCATTGCCTACAAGATCAGGGCTATAATTCTCCCGCACTAGTAATGGGGTTTCAACTCCGATTAGTGATTATCAGATTTTTTTTTTATTTTTAGTACGGAAGTGTTTTGTGTTTGTCGTATATTAGTGCAACACAATACAAGTGCAAATTCACAATTAAGTGCAAGGAACACGAAAGAAACAACAACGCTTGCAGAATCTGTCTATATCCCTGAGATGAGGTATTATGTACACTATTTACATTATTCGGACTATTGTCCTCATCTTCGTCGCCATATTTATTACAACATTTCGGCCTTTCAGTATCTGTCTATATTTCTGAAATGAGTTATTATGTACACTATTGACATTATTCGGACTATTGTCCTCATCTTTGTCGCCATATTTATTACAACGTTTCGGCCTTTCGGTATCTGTCTATATTTCTGAGATGAGGTATTATGTACACTATTTACATTATTCGGACTATTGGCCTCATCTTTGTCGCCATATTTATTACAACGTTTCAGCCATTCAGAATCTGTCTATATTTCTGAGATGAGGTATTATGTACACTATTTACATTATTCGGACTATTGTCCTCATCTTTGTCGCCATATTTATTACAACGTTTCGGCCTTTCAGAATCTGTCTATATTTCTGAGATGAGGTATTATGTACACTATTTACATTATTCGGACTATTGTCCTCATCTCTGTTGCCATATTTATTACAACGTTTCGGCCTTTCAGTATCTGTCTATATTTCTGAGATGAGGTATTATGTACACTATTTACATTATTCGGACTATTGTACTTATCTTTGTCGCCATATTTATTACAACGTTTCGGCCTTTCAGTATCTGTCTATATTTCTGAGATGAGGTATTAAGTACACTATTTACATTATTCGGACTATTGTCCTCATCTTTGTTGCCATATTTATTACAACGTTTCGGCCTTTCAGTATCTGTCTATATTTCTGAGATGAGGTATTATGTACACTATTTACATTATTCGGACTATTGTCCTCATCTCTGTTGCCATATTTATTACAACGTTTCGGCCTTTCAGTATCTGTCTATATTTCTGAGATGAGGTATTATGTACACTATTTACATTATTCGGACTATTGTCCACATCTTTGTTGCCATATTTATTACAACGTTTCGGCCTTTCAGTATCTGTCTATATTTCTGAGATGAGGTATTATGTACACTATTTACATTATTCGGACTATTGTACTTATCTTTGTCGCCATATTTATTACAACGTTTCGGCCTTTCAGTATCTGTCTATATTTCTGAGATGAGGTATTATGTACACTATTTACATTATTCGGACTATTGTCCTCATCTTTGTTGCCATATTTATTACAACGTTTCGGCCTTTCAGTATCTGTCTATATTTCTGAGATGAGGTATTATGTACACTATTTACATTATTCGGACTATTGTCCTCATCTCTGTTGCCATATTTATTACAACGTTTCGGCCTTTCAGTATCTGTCTATATTTCTGAGATGAGGTATTATGTACACTATTTACATTATTCGGACTATTGTCCACATCTTTGTTGCCATATTTATTACAACGTTTCGGCCTTTCAGTATCTGTCTATATTTCTGAGATGAGGTATTATGTACAATATTTACATTATTCGGACTATTGTACTTATCTTTGTCGCCATATTTATTACAACGTTTCGGCCTTTCAGTATCTGTCTATATTTCTGAGATGAGGTATTATGTACACTATTTACATTATTCGGACTATTGTCCACATCTTTGTTGCCATATTTATTACAACGTTTCGGCCTTTCAGTATCTGTCTATATTTCTGAGATGAGGTATTATGTACACTATTTACATTATTCGGACTATTGTCCTCATCTTTGTTGCCATATTTATTACAACGTTTCGGCCTTTCAGTATCTGTCTATATTTCTGAGATGAGGTATTATGTACACTATTTACATTATTCGGACTATTGTCCACATCTTTGTTGCCATATTTATTACAACGTTTTGGCCTTTCAGTATCTGTCTATATTTCTGAGATGAGGTATTATGTACACTATTTACATTATTCGGACTATTGTCCTCATCTTTGTCGCCATATTTATTACAACGTTTCGGCCCTTCAGTATCTGTCTATATTTCTGAGATGAGGTATTATGTACACTATTTACATTATTCGGACTATTGTCCTCATCTTTGTTACCATATTTATTACAACGTTTCGGCCTTTCAGTATCTGTCTATATTTCTGAGATGAGGTATTTTGTACATTATTTACATTATTCGGAATATTGTCCTCATCTTTGTCGCCATATTTATTACAACGTTTCAGCCTTTCAGTATCTGTTTATATTTCTGAGATGAATTGTTATGTACATTATTCGGACTATTGTCCTCATCTTTGTTGCCATATTTATTTATTACAACTGATCTCTTTATTTCGCTCGCTGGGGTAGTCTGTTTTAGTTCCATGTGCCATATTGAATCGGTGTCAGTTATCAGTTATCTCCTGTTATTTCCCTTCTCCAAGTTCTCCACTGCCTTAACCTGGTATTGAAATCACACTCAAGGACACATGGCACAGTGCATAAGACGTTGGTTAAATCCAGTGATCCCAAGAGTAACATTCTCCAGCGTCTCAGATTCTCCGCTTACGTCCCTCTTGGCTTTTCAGGAAATTTCTACGAATCCCAACCTCAAAAGACTCTTGACAACTTGGATGGTGATGACCAAAGCCGACATCCATTGTCCCCAATGCCACAGAATCTACGCGTCCAGGCTATATTTTAGCGAGTTTAATTGGTAACGTATTTGCGACGGAGTCTTATTTCTCTGTGCGATTGACAGCAAAGAATCTGAATACTGACAAGCATTCTGTTATGGTCCAAGTTCTTTGTACGACCGTGATGGTCCAAGGTAGAACCAATGATGAATAACTCGAACACAGGTATGTAATAAAACAGATATATTACAAACAGAAATATGTACAAAGAAGTAGAAGTATTAGTAATGACTATCAGATTTGGTTAGAGTGAACTATGTTGTCTAGACAAGTATCACGATTCCAATGTCTTACAGTAATCGTCTGACGCGACTCTGTCTCTGACTGACTGACTCTGACTCTGAACTGAACGATGTTCATTAACACGCCCACGTGTGTCAAATGTGGCACAAGGCCGGTTTAATGTGGGCTTTCCGAGCCCGTAGGCTCGGGCAAAAATTGCCCGTAGAACACGTATGAACGGGATCGGGTTGATCAACCTCCCCGAACGAGGCTCTGCCCTTCGGCGGAACCTCGTCCGAGTTCCTCTCTGCCTAAAGGCAGACAGTTCGACCGTCTAGCCGAGTCGTGCAAAAAAGACTGACTCTGAACTGAAGTATTTAGTGTCCTCCCCACGAGGGACAGATGTGGCACAAGGCCGGGTTTAAAGTAGGGTACCCGAGCCCGTAGGCTCGGCCAAAAAATAGCCCGTAGATTCCGTATAAACGGGATCGGGTTGGTCAACCTCCCCGAACGAGGCTCTGCCCTTCGGCGGAACCCCGTCCGTGTTCCTCTCTGCCCAAAGACAGAGAGTTCCCCTCTGCCTCAGAGGCAGAGAGTTCGACCGTCTAGCCGAGTCGTCCAAAAAGGACTGAGCTCTGAAGTATTTAGTGTCCTCCCCACGAGGCACAGATGTGGCACAAGGCCGGGTTATAGTTGGGTACCCGAGCCCGTAGGCTCGGCCAAAAAATAGCCCGTAGATCCCGTATAAAGGGGATCGGGCCGGTCAACCTCCCCTAAGGAGGCTCCGCCCCTCGGCGGAACCTCGTCCGGGTTCCTCTCTGCCCAAAGGCAGAGAGTTCCCCTCTGCCTCAGAGGCAGAGAGTTCGACCGTCTAGCCGAGCCGTCCAAAAAGCACTGAGCTCTGAAGTATTTAGTGTCCTCCCCACGAGGGACAGATGTGGCACAAGGCCGGGTTTAAAGTGGGGTACCCGAGCCCGTAGGCTCGGCCAAAAAATAGCCCGTAGATCCCGTATAAACGGGATCGGGCCGGTCAACCTCCTCGAACGAGGCTCTGCCCTTCGGCGGAGCCTCGTCCGAGTTCCTCTCTGCCCAAAGGCAGAGAGTTCCCCTCTGCCTCAGAGGCAGAGAGTTCGACCGTCTAGCCGAGCCGTCCAAAAAGCACTGAGCTCTGAACCCTGCTCCCTCTTGAGGCGCAGTATTTATGATATCCGGAATAGTCCATTATTATTATGGGTAAGTTCCCATAACACATTCATACACCTCTCTCAAATTTACTTGGCGCAACATCTTCTTCCTGCTGGGTAATTTCACCCGGGTTATTTACTGTCAGTACACAGCTACTTCACAGATGCGTATTTTACACATGGAATATGGCGTCTGAAAAATCTAAGCCATACATTGCATCCGTTTTAAAATTATATAATCAGTGAAAAGACGCTAAATCTTTCTTGTCTGTCTGACCAATCGCCTGTGTAAAGAAAGACATCTTGCCGCCAGTGAGCGCCATATTTATGGCTGGCTTCCATCATAAAATGTTTCAAAATAGAAATAGTAAAGCAAGGAGGCGGCTGATTGCCAGAGATTCTTCTAGAGTGAGGTTGCAGTTAAGGTTGAGACAATTTCCAACAGAACATTGCGAAAATCGATGATCGATGACGCTGAGCATCTGCATTTCATCCAACTTTGTCATAATGCATTTATTTATTGATTTAATCGATAAATGGACCACTTATATCGATAGATCTTATTTACCTTTGATAAGATCTATTAGCCTGTTTCTCAAATGCGCTTTAGACACACTCGATTTTTCTATCTATCTATCTATCTATCTATCTATCTATCTATCTATCTATCTATCTATCTATCTATCTCAGGATGTTCATATATATATAATTATATATATATATATATATATATATATATATATATATATATATCAATACATTTATCTACTAAACCTGTCTACCTATCAATCTATGTATCTATCAATCTTTATATATATCTTAATACACATGGTTTTTCTATCTATCTATCTATCTATCTATCTATCTATCTATCTCAGTCTGCTCATATCTATCTATCTCAGTCTGCTCATATCTATCTATCTCAGTCTGCTCATATCTATCTATCTATCTATCTACATATACATATATATATATATATATATATATATATATATATATATATATATATATATATATACATATATATATATATATATAATAATATATAATCGAGTCTGGTAATTTCTATCTAGATTTCTCGGTTTATATCTATCTATATATCGTAGTCTATTCATATCTATCTATCTATTTATCAATCTATCTATGTATCTATCTATCTATCTCTGTCTATCAATCTCAGTCTGTTCATATCTATCTATCTTAGTTTGTTCATAAATATATATATATATATATATATATATATATATATAAAACCTTGAAAAAAACCTTAGACGTTTTGGCTTGTAAATGTACAAACAAATAACCCAGGAAAAATAAGTGACAAAAAAAGAAAGAACTAAGAACATGAAATTGAGGCGAAACAATCGTCCAGAATCCAAGCTCAGAGTCCAAATAAAAAAACCTCCAAAACGAGTAAAGCAAAAGTAACTTATTTATTTTATTTTGTTGTTAGTCACGTGGTCATGGTTGCTTTATGTTGTAGGCTATTTATATTCTGTCCCAATTTTACATTTTTTGGCCGGCGAACGCTGACGATCCGTGTAGGTGAAACCTAGGTAGGTTTGCTTGGCTCTTTAGGTTCGTATATATATATATATATATATATATATATATATATATATATATATATATATATAGGTCTAGTCGCACTGGGGAGCTGTTATACA
>OZ038516.1:7428107-7438107 GCA_964036315.1 Acanthosepion esculentum | reverse complement strand
CTAGACTTATCACAAATATTCTACTGACTAAAGAAGGCTTCACTGGTAAAATAATTAGGTAAATTACTTATACTTACACAAATCAGTCAATTTAAAACGATATTTTCTGCTGTACGAATAATTTTGTCTTTTCCTATTTTTCGTAATAAGCCTGTCAAATTTGTTGTATGTAACCTTTTTTTTTAATAATAATGGGTATAAAGTAATTAATAACAACAAAACAAAAGTCATTGAAACAAAGCAAGTTCAGTCGACCATGATGACAATTCCAGAATAACGTAACTATAAACAATTTTTTCTATCCTCTGCCAGCCGCTATGATGGAGAAAGCATTACCTCGAACCGTCGCCAGTGAGACACGCTGCAAGGGCCACTCCGTTTCGCGAGGCTCGTTCCTTAATCGAGACGCAATCGCGCCAATCCTCCGAAGGAACACCATCGAACGAGGGCCAATAACCCCTGAAGTCTCCACTGCCACAGGAGTAAAAAAAATCTATCAACAAGAGAAGAATATTTAGCTATTTTTTTTATCTCTGCGTCTCGGGCGACGAACTCCGGCTCAACCGCGAACCTGATCAAATTACCGGCCGAAAATGTATCTGCACAGGTCGCATCCCAAATCAACGACTTACCCATTTTAAAAGGGAAGATGGTAACCTATTGTTATGAAAATTGAATTTTATATTCCTTTTTTGTGCTTATTAACATAAAAAATCTGGCATCAGATGGGCAATAGATCCTGAGAAATGGATAAAAATATTCAAAGTTGATGGGTGTACGAATAATTTTGTTGTTGAGTGTACATATTCCCCGAAAAGATAATGCCATATATTTGGATTAATAGGTTTTTTTCTTACCATAGATAGAAAATCTGATTTATTAGTGAATACCTATCTGTGAAATTTTGGCTTGAACGCATCTTTCTCGTAAACAAAGGAGAATTTTGATCAAAGTTATTCTGAGAGGAGATCTTTTGACAGTTTGGTCTTTTCCAGGTTTATCCACACCCTCAGCTATTTTGGGAAGGCCTGAAGAGTTTCTAGGATCATATTAAGTTCATCTATCAGACCGATTTTCATATTCACCAGACTCAGTAACGGAAATGTCAATCTACCTTGAACGGTTGGTACATCCTGGAAAATATCTGCTATCGACGTCGAAATAGTCGATTTACTCGAATCACGTACACCTTCGAATAAATAAGCTTTTTCTTTGGATATGTTTGAGCTAATATATTACCGTATTTCTCAGCTTACAAGACGCTGTTTGGAAGACGCACCCTAATAGTGGAAAGAAATTTCTAAGAAAACAAAAAGTCATTATCATACAACAACAGATTCACCATACGCCCCTCACATACTGACCCAGGTATTGTTTACATTAATCACTCGTCCGATTTTGTTTGTATGGCAATGTCATACTTGTCAAGAGCAGAAAGGCTCCAGCCCCTGCTAGTAAACAGAGCATGTTTGAGCTTGTGGCTCGGCTCCAGGAAGGTTTATAGTCTTGGAAATACTTGTAACAGCTAAGTACTGAGGTTACATCATATAAAAGGCGGAATGAGAAAGCTAGCTAACATTATAGTGTAATAATATATATGTACACTGTAATATAGGAACGGAAATATCAATCTACCTTAAACGGTAAATACATGCTGGAAGATGTCTGCTTTTAACGTCGAAAGGTACACTTTGGAATAGAATAAGGTTTTTATTTCGATAAGTTTGGGCTAACATAATACTACTAATAATAATAATATATTACCGTATTTTCCGGCATGGAAGACGCTCCCTAATATTGGAAAGAAATTTCTGAGGAAAAAGTCATTCTCATACAACACATTCACCATACGTCCCTCACATACTGGTGCCAAGTATTGTTTACATTAATTACTCGTCCGATTTTGTTTGTGTGGGAATGGCATACTAGTCAAGAGCAGAAAGGTTCCTTCCGCTGCTAGTAAACAGAGCATGTTTAAGCTTGTGGCTCGAGTTTGTTTGTATGGCAATGACATACTATTTGGTGGTTAGTAAATATACTATACATCTTTCATTGTCCAAGGGTAGTTTTAAATCCTTTTAATGAACTCGACATAGGTGATAATTGCCAGGACAAAAAAAAACAAAAAAAACAACTTGTGATTCATGTGACAACCTGTTTATCTACAAAAGATAAAATTCCACAAGGCAAAGAAACAAAATGGAGATCAAATAAATATCTATATTAAATGTCTTAACAATGGCGGCAAAATCTGAACGCTCATTTCGAATGGCAAATGATACGTCTTCGGACCGGATTTATTTGATAATTATCTCACAACGATCTATTTAGAAATAGGAAAATATAATTCCGGGCGAAATATATTAGTACAACCAGGAAAATTTAATTTGACCAAAGAGTCGGTATGCGGATATAAAATGAATTGAGGAAGTACACAAAATAGAAAATGGTATATAATATCAACATGGATGCAGGAGAGCGCGACACTCTACGTCTTCTTGGCCTAACGCTTTCCACTGGCGTGAAGTAGTGCGACTATATCGAATCAATAGGATAGATGTGAGTTCAATATCAAGCCACAGCAGAGGTGAACAAAATCTTGCAGAGTTGAGTTACTTTCTAAGGGGAAAGAACGGATATGAGATATACAGAAAAGGCATATACGGAGAGACAGATACACACACATATATATTGGTATGAATTAAATATTTCCGGTAGTTCTCTTCTCGTCCTCTACATATTGTACTTTTCTATGTAAGTTGAATGATAGTCCCTTTGACTACTTTCACTTGATACTTGGCCATTAAAACACCTTTTTTTGATCTCATTTGAATATTGGACTTCAGCCCCTTACTACATTCGAAAGTACTAGCAGAAATAAAAAAAAATACACCATATCCATTTTATTTATGAGGATCTCATCATTCAGAGGATTATCAGTAGTATAATGCTTATGTTTATGTCTACTAGCGAAGTGATTTCGCCAATAATCGCATTCATATTGCTGATTGATTCAAGGTATGATTGACTCTTTGTAATATATATATATATATATATATATATATATATATATATATATATATATAATGAACTCTACCGTCGGTTTCTACGTATGAGGATCTGGCAGCTTAATTGATTCAGTTATGAAATGTTGTGCGATAATATTAAGTGGCACATAAGACCCGCTAGTGATTTACAAAGGAGGCCACATATGGAGCAAGAGTGAGAATTGTGGGATGAGATCACTGTTAGATTGGCTGACCTTTTAGATCGTGCTCTCGCTTTTATATATCATATATATATAATATATTTATTATATAATCTCTCTCTATATATAATATATATATATTATAATATATATATACATATATAAATATATATATATATATATATATATACATTGTGAGATGACTGTTAGATTGGCTGACCTTTTAGATCTTGCATTTAGATCTTTTTATATATATATATATATATATATAAATATATATATATATATAAAAGTGGACATGGAAGTCAGCACTTAGAGTGCTCTAAGTGCTGACTTCCATGTCCACTTTTATATTTACACACGCTCTATCTCTGATATTGAGCACTTTATCCCATCAATATAGCACACTTTAAGACTATATATATATATATATATATATATATATATTGTCATTCAGAGACTGACTGTTTCTCTGTATCACAGCTCTTCAGTGTGGCTAGAAGTGTTTGACTGCTTCAAGCCGGGATTAAAACCCGACCGATTTCGTATCAGTCAGAGACCCTACCCCTAGGTTATCGTCGTACGAGGGAAGGGAAATTTTAACGTTTTTTATGCAAAAGAAAAGAGAGAGAGAGAGGGAGCTCAATTCAATTCGATTGAAGAGCAATGCGTTAATAGCGGGATGAGCCACTGTCTTTAAAATTACCCTTTTCTCAATCGAACACAACCGGATTTCCAGGAATATATATATATATATATATATATATATATATATATATATATATATATATATATATATATATATGGAGATAGTGAAAGAGAGAGATCGTTGATTATTATTGATAATATTCCTGCATACCGTAAAAAATTTTTATGGTTTATCAACCTGTTTTAAAGGATTAGAAGAATAATTCTATTTGTGGTTTTTTTTCCTGGTGCCCCGGCTATATGTATTTAATTGTGCAACTAAATTGGCAACAAGGTCTGACAGTTTTACTGTTGAACTAACCAAAAGAAAAGTAGTTATTATGGAAGCAGTAAATCCGAAGGGAGTTCCGCAGGTGTGATTGCTTTTTAGTAGACACGCTTTGATGGTCTGTAAGACGTTATATTTCCGTAGTTTCAATGTGTTTGCCTGTTGCATTATTATTATGCACTGGAAAATATAAATAAATTGCGCTTTTAAATGATATAATTACCTGTTCAAAATTTCTTTCGTTGCATACATTCAGATTTGATAAAAAATATATATATATAACATGGAGATATAAGCCCGAGAGACATCGACTATTATTTTTTTTTAAATGTACTTCACTGGTAAATGTAATATATTTTAATGCGAAACAATTATTGTTTTTGTTGTTTTTGTTGTGTGTGTGTGTGTGTGTGTGTGTGTGTGTGTGTGTGTGTGTGTGTGTGTGTGTGTGTGTGTGTGTGTGTGTGTGTTTGTTTTGTTTGTTTTTTTTTACTTTAAATCTGTCTTAGGAGTTCAACCAAACAAAAGAAAATCAATTGCTTTTTTCACCTCTTCATTCATCACACTTTGTTTTGTTTTTTTTTGTTTTTTTTTTTATTTTATTTTTTATTTTTTTTACTTTTGTCACTTTTGGTCTTCCATTCTTTTTACGTGTCCATCAACGAAATTACCCATGACCCTCCTGTGAAATTACCCATGACCCTCCTGTGACTTCCATTGTGGCGCTCTCCTTTCGCAAATTCATTTCACGTTTCCCTGGACCGAACATCTAATCTCCAATAATCCGCCCATTTAGTTTGTCATTTCAAGACGGGGAGGCTAGGCGGAGAAGGGGCGGTCGGGGGGTGGGGCGGGCGATTTACGTTTCGATTCTTGACGCGTACAAAATCGGCAGAAATTCGATCAGCTTCTTCCATACGACAATTACGACAAAATTGTTTTAATTCTCACCAAGATTAGACCTCTCACAGAAAGGAGACACCGATTAATGTCCTAATTAAAAAAAAAGTTCTTTATATAAATGACTAGGTATTTGTTTCAAACACCGCCATGATATTCACGAACAGGTGGGGATTAAATATTTGAATACTTGTAAAATCATCATTTTCAATGCTTACGTTTAAATTAAATTTACAAGCG
Source organism: Acanthosepion esculentum (assembly GCA_964036315.1). NCBI lineage: Eukaryota > Metazoa > Mollusca > Cephalopoda > Sepiida > Sepiidae > Acanthosepion > Acanthosepion esculentum. The sequence continues at coordinate 7,432,783 of OZ038516.1, read as the reverse complement.
TCATACGATGCTGGCATCCCGTTCCTACCCTTTCACTGTTGAAACTGTTAAGTGTATACGTCTCTTCTACGCCAATAGCTTCATATCTCGCACCTGACACCTGTGGAACCCCCGTCCCTATTTCTGTTTCCCTGACAACTATAATCTCCAACTATTCAAATGTAACGTCAATCGGCAACTCCAGTTGCATTGATCTATCTACTATCCTTCTCCACATCCTTTCCTCTATCACTCCTATCTGTTCTTGTTCCAAATCCTCTGTAACCCCTTGCGTGCTAGTGGCTTTCAGCCCTGCATGGGGTGAAAAGCTTTAAAAAAAATATTGGTTGTTATACTAAGAATCTTTGTTCGTTATCTTCGGGGGGATTTTCTCATACCACTCTTCGGCAAAGTGATGTAATAGAATAACCTGTCACCCCCTTGAGTGACTACACTATAGGTAGTAACTACCTATAAGTATCTGTAAGGCAACTTACTACGGAGACGAGTTGGACTATTTTCCGACTGTGCTGGTCAAACTCTGCCTCCGGGAAGAGAGTATCCCCAGATGAGGCTATGTCGAATGGAAACAGCTAGCCGATCCCGTTTTATACGGGATCTATGGGGATTTTTTGGCTGAGCGTATGGGCTCGGATACCCAACATTAAATTCTGCCCTGTGCCACATCTGATCCCGTGGGGAGGTTAGTAAATATACTATCTGGAATCTGTTCCGGCTGTGCTGTCGAAAGTCTCTGCCTTCGGGCAGAGAGAAACCCGGACGAGGCTGTGCCGAAGTGCAGAGTCTCGTCCGGGGAGGTAGACAGACCCGAACCCGTTTATGCGGTGTTTACGGGGAATTTTTGGCCGATCCTACGGGATCGGAATACCTCACATTAAATTCGGCCTTGTTCCATCTCCTGAGGAGGTTGGTAAATGTTACTAGCTGGGATATGTTGAGTAGAACTCAGACTTAGGCGAGAACTACAGACGTTCCTATAGTAGCACTGACTACTGGATTGACTTGCGACGACCTTTGTGCATAATTGTTACCTTTATTCTTATTGTACTGTTTTTTTGCAATAAACCTTTACTTATTTTATCCACATGTACGATGGTCCTTCAATAAATAAGGTGAATTTTTCGGTATAAGGACTTCTAATACAGATACAAGCTTACTTTTTTTTAAATTTATCAACGTAGTCTCCAAGCACTGTCACACACTTTTCCCATCTGTGTACAAGCTTCCGTATTCCCTCAGCGTAAAAATCTTTGGACTGATGTCTGAGCCAGTCGCTCACAAAACATTTGACTTCATCGTCACTTTTAAACTTCGTGCCTCTCGTGAACGCTTTCAAGGGACAAAACAGGTGAAAGTCTGAAGGGGCAAGGTCTGGGCTGTAAGGGGGATGAGGGAGCAGTTCCCAGCCCAGCTCGTTGATGGTCTGCACCGTTTGAGCTGCTGTGTGAGGCCTTGCGTTGTTATGATGCAAGATGACTCCTTTTGACTGATGACATCTGCCTTTGTCCCAACAGATAAGCTCAAAGTACTTGCAATGTCATCCACTGTCACCATTCTGTCAGACTGAATGAGGTCATTGACTGATTCGATCACCTCAGGAGACCTCACTTCTGTAGGCCTCCCAGGCCTGTCTTCATCCTCAACACTGCTCCGTCCTTCTTGAAACAATTTAGCCCATTTGTAGACATTTTTTTTTTTGGCTGAAATATGTGGCACCATACACAGTTGACATTCTCCTATGAATTTCAACTGGTTTGCACCCTTCAGCAACCAAAAACTTGATAACTGACCGCTGTTCAATCCTGGAGCATGCTTCTTGGTCGGCCATCTTTGTTAATCGCCAAAACTCTACATATTCCTATTAACGTACATATTCCTATTGACGCGGAATATAACACAAAGTCTTCGAGGCTTTAATTAATGCCGAAATGATTTACCTCCCATAATATGGTTTCCTTTTTGCCTGGCCCGGTTTACCGCTGATATGCATTCAGCTATAACCGAATATTTATACCATGATCTTCATAATAACAGTGAAACTAGAGCTGAGCCTCGAGATATCTCGAAGGCATTTTGCAAGGTTTGGTGTGCTGGCATTCTACGTAAGCTTCAGGGCTATGGATTATTTAATTTAATTTAATAATTCCTACCAAATCGTGAAATGAAGGTCGTCCTGGACGGGCTTTTTACTTAGTTCCTTTCATACGAACGCTGGGGTTCCCCAACACTCTATCTTGGGTCCTACACTGTTTCTAATCTTCATCACTGATCTTCCTTTTCAGTTTAACTTCAGTTAAATTTGACACCTCTAAAACCGTAGTGACTTCCTTTCACAATGCCGCTCATTGTTTATAGATATTCGAAACAAATTTAAAAAAAAAAAAACATAAAATACCCATTTCCCGCGACAAAGCATGAAATCCCTTGCCTAGATTTTCCATAGTTTTATCCAGCAGTTGGTGGATGAATTCTGGTGTACGGAGGCAATCAGAAAGTCTGCTGTGTTCTTTCCTACATGCTACGCCTTGTTTCCTAAAAAAATAAAATCATTAAATCTTGTGAAATTTAGCCCGAACTACCTGAATATATAATTCAGCAACATCACATAGATATCCGAATTGAGGCTGAGACCCTGTTCAAAGAAGCGATGTGGCATGACATCACCCTCACTGGAGACACCTCAAAAACCATGTTCAGGACACGAGGAACACGATTGTAAGTAAGCCATCTATTCGTCTGGGTGTTGTGCAGGTGTTTTCATCAGAGAAGAACCAGATCGTCCCTGTTTCAAGAGAATGTCTTACCTTGTTTAAGGGTATATTTTTATCAGCCGTTTTTCCCGAGTCTTTTCTGTCAAGAGTTGACTTTTACACCTCTTCTATGACTGGTAGCGCAGGTCCTCATTCAAAGCAAGCTTCATGGTGGAACACACATTTCCCGCGACAAAGCAGGCATTCCCTTGACTGGGTGTTCAATTGTTTTATCCTGAAGTTGTTGGATGAATTCTGGTGTACGGAGGCAATCAGAACGTCTGCTGTGTTATTTCCTACATGCTACGCCTTCGTAGTCTCCGTTGCAGCCCTTCATTCCACATCTGATTGTTTTCACGGTGTTCAAAGAGCATTGAGTCATGATTGCAACTCGAATCATCGTGATGTATTTTAACCTTTTCCAATATTCGTGTGTATACCACTTGTCCATATCACTTAAATTTGGCACCTCTAAAACTGTAGTGCCTTCCTTTCACAATGCCGCTCACTGTTTATAGATATTCCAAACAAATTTTTAAAAATAAAACAAAATACTGTCAAATTTAGATCGAAAACACTGTATGTATTAAGTCCTTCCACTCCTCCCTTTCATAAATGGTATTTAGTTCTGAATGTTATCAGTTTTCGACGAGGGTTGAAGAAGGCGCATTCGGATTTTCACTTAAAAGTCCTGTAGACCAGTTTAAGCCCTTCCAGTTCTGTTTTTGTAAGCAGTGGGTGGAAGGCTTTTAGGAATTTTTGTTTGTTTTAGATTCACTGTTAAAATCCCTGTTCAAAATTACTCCAGTGTTCAAAATCTGCCACGTATATAATGATTCTTGATAAAATGCAAATAAGTATCCGTAATGTTAATTGTCCTGACCTGGCACCTCGTCTCCAGTCACCTTCCCGCCGGCATAATGTTGTTTCCCTGTGTCCTTTCTGTAAATAATTTCATGGTAATTGTTCTGATGAACGTTCGTCTATGCTGCCTAGACTTTATGATTTTTAGCGCAGTACTAGATTGGCCGATAGGTCTCATCAATTTAGAATTGAAATGGATGGATGTAACAGTAACTCCTATGCTAATGGTTTCTTATCTCGCACTTCTCGCTTGTGGAACTGTATTCCCACTTCTTGCTCTACATTTAAGTTTGATCTTCAAAAAATAAATGCAATGTCAATTATTATCTTCTGGCTTCTGATTTTTCGGCGGATAAATTCTACAGCCTTCCAAAAGTGTACTAAACTACATTTCGTCTAATTCCCTCTACAGTCTTAGAAACAAGAGTAGCCATATTCCAAACAACACAATGCATAACAATTACATTCTATCGAAGTTTTCTAAGCTTGAAGAGGGACGGGGAATAGATCGACCGAATTCGATCAACAGACTACACAACTTTTAATGATAATGATGAATTTCTAAGTGTTTCTTAGATGGTTACTGCACACAGTGAGGATCGAACTCACTATTCAGTTGTTATTGATCTAGCGAGATAAGCCTGTAAACCATTAAAACTCGTCGAAGTGCTTAAATGATTTTTATGCGTAGTGCAGATATGGCACAAGGCCGAAAGGTGTGGAGCACCCTGTGAGGATCGAACTCACTAATCAGTTGTAATAGATCTAGCGAGATAGGTAAGCAAACAATCACACCACTTCGAAGAGGATTTTCTAAGAGGAGCTTAAAGTGGCACAAGGCCGAAAGTGTGGAGCACCAGGCAAGGATCGAACTCACTATTCGTCCTCACTAGTCATAACTGAGCTAGCAAGGAAAGCATGCTATTACACCACGTCGAAGTTCCCTGAATAATTTTCTAATGGTAGCTTAGATATGGCACAAGGCGGGAGGCATGGAGCGCCCAGTTAGGATCAAACTGACTACTCCGTCGTAATTGATCTAGCACGACAAGTTTGCTAGCC
>OZ038516.1:7415607-7423107 GCA_964036315.1 Acanthosepion esculentum | reverse complement strand
GTTCTGATTTCTCAATGTGTATGAGTCTGTGTCCTGGGGGTGGAATTGGTCCCACCTAGCTATGTAGTTAAGGACCCGATGATTTATGAAGAGTAGACTGGGGTCCTGCGCGCCATGAAGTATTTATAATCGAATAAATATACCATAAGTTACAACCCGGGGCCAAGTTTTGGGGCCCCAGATGACCCAGTGGAATTGGTCAGGTGGGAAGCCAAGTTGCGGTAGCGACTAAGAGATGAAGGAAGTCTTGTAACTACGGTAGAGCCAGCAATGGATTAGGAGGTTTAGCGTGGGTAAGGTTTCCCCCGTATGGTGCAACCTAGAGCAGGAGTAAATGAAGATAGTGCAAGCTGAGATTTGAGCACACAGAGAGAGATGAGCAATAACAGATACTATAGGAAATAATGGTGGCAAAAAATTGTGAAGATCAATTCAAGTAAATCTGGTTAAATGCATTTAAAAAATACATTAATTGGTTGTTTGAATAAATAGGGTGATAATGAACCGTGTGTGCTGTGTCATGGTGCAGGGGGAGAAGAATGTTGATCATAACATATTTAACGCGTAAAACATGGGTGGCAATGACGTGGCCCATTTACGAAATTCTTTGACGCTGTGGCGTGGGGCTCTTGACATGTATTCTCTGTTTTTTGGAACAGTATATTTGTTTTTCATTCAACTGTATGTTAATTCCGTGTAGTCTCAAGTGAAGAGACAAGGAATTTTGTTCCTCCCAGGAATATTGGATTGAAGAGAAAATAGCTGCTGACCTGGGAAGAGGGGATGCTGGAGTGACTTCTATCCAGACTGGCATCTGAGGCGTTCACTTTGGTTCACGGAAGCTAGTCAACAAAAAATAGACAAAAGACTGTCTGGTAATCTGTTTTTTTTTGTTTTAAAAAAATATTTCTGAAGCGTAAAAAATGGGCAAAGTTTTATTGTTTATGTTTATTCTCTTTCAGGGATTGCGCATGTGCATGCAGGAGAGATCATGTGACCGAGGCTCATTGAAAAACAATTTGTAAGGACCACGCCTTGCATACACGAAATAATAGAAGGTGTTTTAGAGTAAACAGTTTAAATAAAATTCACGGGTGAGTCTTTTTTGATTGGTGGGTAAAGATGTGTTAAATAAAATGAAGTTGAAATAAATTTCATAAAAGATTTTTTTATGGCTAGGTAGGAATGTGTTGTGCTGTCCACTCTCTAAAGAGTCTATGTTGGACTCTTCTGCCTACTATAAAATTAGTAGGAGAGAAAGCCTTGGGGAAACAGTCGAATAGATTGATCAACTGTCGAAATCTCTGCTTTGAGCAGGGAAGAACCCGGACGAAGCTTTGCCGAAGGGAAAAGTTTCATCCGGGGAGGTAGACAGGCCCTGAACCCGTTTATTCAGGTTCTAAGGGAATATTTTTGATTACGGAAAACCCACGTTAAACTCGGCCTTGTGCCACATACATGCTTCGTGGGTTGGGGGAATGTTAAATATAAGAGTCGCCTAGATTGTTCAGCTGTCGAACTCTCTGCCTTGACCTGGACGAGGCTTTCCCGCAGGACAAAGTTTTGTCTGTGGAGGTAGACATTTCCCTGAACCTGTTTATGCGGGTTCTAAGGGAGTATTTTTAGCCAAGCCTACGGGCACAGAGAACCCACGGTAAACTCGGCCTTGTGTGACCTACATCACTCGTGGAGGGCTGTTAAATATAACATTCTTATAGATTGAACGCTGAGTCATCCGACACACTCACTATTCATGTAATATTCTTCTGTTGTACTTACTGTTTAATATATGATATCTCTGCAACGCATGTTTTGTTATTTCTTTAACCATTTACTTGAGTCACAACAGAATGTTAAATAAAAGTTTCAAATTATTAATTTGTAGTGGCAGTGTATTTTCGCTCGGACCTCCTGAGGCTGACTTTAAGGCCAGATGGTAGACAAAATAGAGATGTCGATTTTGATAGGCTGAGCCGAACGAGGGAAGTTAGAAAATGTTTTCAAGGAGTTAACTTGAGTTAACACGTCGAAGAATGTAGATGTGTTATTTTCGTATATGGAAACTGATCCCCAGTGATAGCACGACCCCACTGGATAGTCAAAAATACACACATCGACGTGTTTAATAAAATACGAGGGTCATTCTATAAATAAGGTGAATTTTTTCGGTATAAGGACTTTTAATACAGATAGAAGCTTACTTTTTTCCAACGTATTCTCCCAGCACTGTCACACACTTTTCCAACCTGTGCACAAGCTTCCGTATTCCCTCAGCGTAAAAATCTTTGGACTGATGTCTCAGCCAGTCGCTCACAACACTTTTGACTTCATCGTCACTTTTAAACTTCGTGCCTCTCGTGAACGCTTTCAAGGGACCAAACAGGTGAAAGTCTGAAGGGGCAAGGTCTGGGCTGTAAGGGGGGATGAGGGAGCAGTTCCCAGCCCAGCTCGTTGGTGGTCTGCACCGTTTGGGCTGCTGTGTGAGGCCTTGCGTTGTCATGATGCAAGATGACTCCTTCTGACTGATGACCCCTGCGTTTGTCCCAACAGATAAGCTCAAAGTCTTTGCAATGTCATCCACTGTCACCCTTCTGTCAGACTGAATGAGGTCATTGACTGATTCGATCACCTCAGGAGATCTCACTTCTGTAGGCCTCACAGGCCTGTCTTCATCCTCAACACTGCTCCGTCCTTCTTTAAACAATTTAGCCCACTTGTAGACATTTTTGGGGGTGAAACATGTGGCACCATACACAGTTGACATTCTCCTATGAATTTCAACTGGTTTGCACCCTTCAGCAACCAAAAACTTGATAACTGACTGCTGTTCAATCCTGGAGCATGCTTCTTGGTCGGCCATCTTTGTTAATCGCGAAAACTCTCAAAGATTTTTTTTTTTTTTTAATCTGCAAAAGAAATTAAATCCATGTGAAAAAGAAAAAAAAAAAAACAAAAAATATATATAAAAAAGAGTAATCTTCTATCTGTATTAGAAGTCCTTATACCGAAAAATTCACCTTATTTATTGAAGGACCCTCGTACATAAGTTTAAAATCCCTTTTTTTGAAATTCTCATTTTACCTCCGAACTAAAAATAACTAGCTATCACTCGACTGAGAGAAGAAAGTGAACAATACAACTTTATTATGGTGGTCTCAACACTTTCAACTAATGCTTTCCCAGAACGATGGGGATATACAACAAGAGAGGGAGTCTGTAGCAGCATCGGTCCCTCTCATTGTGTTCATATGTATCTATATGTTTCTCACTCTGTTCATTATCTATCAAAATCTGTTCAGATCTGTCTATCTATCTATCTATCTATCTATCTATCTCCGTTCAAATCTAACTATATATGTTCATATCTATCACTGTTCATATCTATAACTGTTCATATCTATCTATCTATCTATCTATCTATCTATCTATGTTCAAATCTAACTATCTATGTTCATATCTATCACTGTTCATATGTATCTATCTATCTATCTATTTTCAAATTTAACAATCTATGTTCATATATATCACCGTTCATTATCTCTCTCTCTCTCTTTATATATATATATATATATATATATATGTGTGTGTGTGTGTGTATCTGTTTAAATTTAAGTATCTATGTTCATATCTATCTCTGTTCATATCTATCTATCTATCTATTTCTGTTCAAATCTAACTATGTTCATATCTATCTATCTATCTATCTATCTATCTATCTATCTATCGCAGTGCTTTTCCGATCTATCTATCTATCTATCTATCTATCTATCTATCTATCTATCTATCTATCTCAAAACACACCATCCAGACGGGATTAATCACAAATTTAACAACATAGATGGACTTAATATATAAGCCCATAAATAAAGCCCTGCCCACATTTCTCACCCACACAAGAGGTGGAGGTGTTGAGGTTTCACACTAATACACACACCCATACTAATATATACACTTACACACATCATACACACTCCTGAAGAACTAAATAATACACTTAACGCAAACAGATCCCCTTCCCAGGAACGAATAAAACTGTCAAAGCAGTATCAATCCATCCAGCTCTTATCTTAAAAACAACTTGAAAGAGGCCGTTTATCCAACACAAGGGCTGACCAAAATTGACGATAAAAAACAAATGAAAACTATGGATAAAGTACATTTTCTTCAGAAAGTCATTCATTGCTGTAGTTAACTGCTATTAACAAGCAGAATTTTTTTCTCTCCTGATCATGGCCATGCTGGCCGAAACTAGCCGGGGGAGCTAATTGAAATAATAAAACAAAAAATATTAATATACAACCCCGTATGTTTTAAATTTTTAGGTTTTTAATTTCTCAATATTTTTAATTTTTCAAAACACACACACATACACACATACATATATATATATATATATATATATATATATATATATATATATATATATATATATATATATATATATACAGTGCTGATAAAAGTGACTCACCTGATTTAAAAAAAAAAAATATTCGCCTGTTTATGGGGTCAAACTAATTTTAATCTTACTAATATAAAGACCCCTTCCCGGCCACCTAGTAAAAAAGTTTACTCACCCTAAGGTATTATATTGATGATTATAATTTGGGATATAAATGAGATTTAGGGGGGGGGACTCTGTGCAAAAAAAGTGACTCACTTATTACCTGGAACTAGTAATCAATAGAAACATAACCGAACAGCTTTAAATAAAGAATAATAGAGGTATAATTTATTTATAATAGGTAATATAGTTCGAAATATTTAATAATCTATGGATCCTCCTTTATTTTAATAACCTTTTCAACCCTTTTTGGCATTGAATTGATTAGATTCTGGCAAATCTCCTCTCCAAGCATTGAATTCCATTCGGAGATGAAATTCACAATCAAATCCTCTTTGTTGCTCAACTGCTTTCTCGAGAGCCTGTACTTTATAATGCTCCATAAATTTTCTATGGGGTTGAGGTCAGGAGATTGGGGTGGCCATGTCATAAGACTCACCTGCTTCTCATCAAATTATTCCTTCATCAATTTTGATTTGTGACAGGGAGCATTATCCTGCATAAAAATGAGCTTGGTGGGGTTGATTTGCACCCTTTCAGCAGAAGGGAGCAGACAAGACTCAAAAATTCTCTTGTACTGCTCGCTCCTGAGAGTCTTTTCAATAGGCTTTAAGAAACCAGTTCCATGAAAAAAATAGCATCCCCAGAACATTATACTGAACGGATGCTTGACAGTACTTACTGCTAAATTCAAAGAGCTTTCAAAGCTTCTTCTTCGGATTTTAGATCGCTTATCCTTTGAATTTAGCTCAACATTCGTATCATCGGAGAAGAGAACATTTAGTAAAAAAATCAGGTGAATCACTTTTATCGAACAGCACTATATATATATATATATATATATATATATATATATATATATATATATATATATATATATATATATCTAAATGGATAAATGTCAGAGGTGAATCAGACTAGGAAACAGTAGTATTAAAAAGTGTTCAATACACGCGTGGAAAAATAAAACAAACCTAAAAATAATATGTAAAGCTTTTAACTGAAAAAACTGTTCATTATTTTATTAAATATATATATATATATACATATACATATATATATATATATATATATATATATATATATATATATATATATATATATATATATATATATATATACTGAAACCTTCTGTCGTTTTCTACACATGAGGAACCAGCAGCTCAGATCTTTGAGCCTCATATGAGATTTGATTATAGTGATGAAAGCTTGTGCAGATCGAATAGTGTGTACATAATGTGGAACAAGTTCCCCTACTCAGGTTTTTAATTTGAATGCGGAGTTGTCCTTCTCATAGACCGGTGGCCAGCCATGCCCATAGTAGCCAGTCTACCTTGCTATTTACCCAGAGCTGGTGCGGGGAAAAAGGGCTTTTGCACAAAGGAAATCTAGTTAGCCGTGGGCTTGCGATCTCTCAATCCAATCTCGGGTGTGTTTTAGAAGACGTCTGCATTTGTAACCTCACAGACTACGCCTCTTTCAGGCACTTATAAAGACCTTGCTCTTTGAGCTTGGCCTGCGAGATCCCCAGAACTCACTGTTTGGGTATTTGTCTTGTAGGCATATGTAAAATATCGTGTCTATGTTCCACCGCTACCCACTAACCTTGATGACATTATACATCGAATAACAACAGCGATGAATAGTGGATCATTATATGCTGATACGTGTCTGGCAGGAATTCTCTTATCGCATTGCAGGTGGTGACCACATTGAACACTTGTAAGACAGGAAGTAAAATTTTGTGAGTAGAATACTTGCAACTTGGCTGAAGTTTTCTATTGTTTTTCCTAATTAAAACATTGCGTAATGAAATCGCTTCATACTTTTTAGTGACCATATATATATATATATATATATATATATATATATATATATATATATATATATACATATACATCATCCACCGCAAGGAAAGTTGGCTCCCTGTGCCGAGCCAGAAATTTCTCCCCGGAATCGATCCTCCAAATCTATAAATCTACCATTCGCCCTTGCATGGAGTATTGCTGCCATATATGGTCTGGAGCCCCTGCAGTTTGCCTCAGGGTTCTTGATAAGATCCAGAGACGGATATGCAATGTAATTGGCCCTGATCTGTCATCTCGTCTGCAGTCGCTCTCTCACAGACGCGACGTTGCCTCGCTCTGTCTTTTTTACAAATACTTTCACGGTAATTGCTCCGAGGAGCTGCTTTCGCTGGTTCCTAGGCCTCATGAATTTAAACGTCCTACGAGGCTGGCATCCCGTTCCTACCCCTTCACCGTAGAAACTGATAGATGTAGACGTCTCTTCTACTCCAATAACTTCGTGTCTCGCACATCTCACCTGTGGAACTCCCTTCCTTATTCCTGTTTCCCTGACAAATACAATCTCCAACTATTTAAGTGTAACGTCAATCGACATCTCCAGTTGCCTTGATCCATCCACTTCCCTTCTCCACATCCTTTCACCTTTCATTCCTATCTGCTCTCGCTCCAAATCTTCTGTAACCCCTTTGCCTTGATCGATCCACTATCTTTCTCCACATCCTCTCCTTTACCACTCCTATCTGGTCTTCCTCCATTCTGTAACCCCTTGCGTGCTAGTGACCTCCAGCCTTGCTTGGGGTGATAAGCTTAAATATATATATATATATATATATATATATATATATATATATATACTTTCTCATGTCATTTCCTCTTTAACCAGCTCACCTTGAAGATTCGTTTAGGAGAATCCTAGATAGGATGTTCCTGGCTCTTTAGGATTTATTTCATTTATGCATACATATATATATATATATATATATATATATATATATATATATATATATATATATATATATATATAATTATTGTCATCCACAGACAGACTGTTTCACAGCTCTTCAATGTGGCTAGACGTCCGGTTGCCTTTAGTTAGGATCGAAACCCGACTGAATTGATGTCAGTCGGAAA
>OZ038516.1:7385607-7410607 GCA_964036315.1 Acanthosepion esculentum | reverse complement strand
GAATTGACATTTTTTATTGAGGGGGTGTTGGCTTTTTTGACGAATGAAGTATATTTTTTGTGGGAAATAGGAAGTCGGTTATGGGGTTAGAGATTTCGGTCTCTTGATACTGAATTCTTTTTATGCAAACGTGTCATCGCAATCTGGGATTTTATTTTATTTTATTTCGGGCTACACTACAATACACTTGTCTTTTTTGTTCATTTTCTTTTTTTTTCTAAAAATACATCTAAATTTTCTTAGAGGACTTTTCAAATACGATTAAGTCATATTATTTATATTCGCATTTGTATTTACAAAGAACTAACATACAATGTTTACTTTATTAACTAATAAACTATATATGGTACTGAAAAATTAAAATATTAGAATTTAATTGTACGTTTATAAATTATTTTATTTATGATCATATAATAAATATATAAATTTGCAAATTATTTTTATAATTAATTATAAGGAAAATATAATATAATTTTATTTGTCTGATTTAATAAATTAATATTCTCCAGAAACTTAAGAAAACTCATAAAAACAAGGAGAAAATGTAAATCATTAAATGATTTGTAAATACATGAAAAGTTATATATTATTAATTACATATATATATATATATATATATATATATATATATATATATATATATATATATATATATATATATATATATATATAAGGTAATAATGTCGCAAATATCATATATATGTGTGCGTGTATGTGTACGTGTAAAATATGTATACATATAAATATACATATATATTTATATATATATATATATTTAAAGAAAAACAGACCACTTTTTTTATTTAAATTATTAGCTCTGAATTTACATTGAGCTCTCAGGATTTCATCCTCCTTAGGACTACCTATACGGATTACCAAAATTTTCGTAACTTAATTAATTATATATATATATATATATATATATATATATATATATATATATATATATATATATATATATATAATTTTTCTTGTGTTCTAAATCGCAGTATTTTTTAAGTCTTTTATAACGAAATATATATACAGATATATATATATATATTTTTATATATATATATATATATATATATATATATATATATACATATATATATATATACATATATATATATATATATTAATATATACATATATATATATATACATATATATATATATATTAATATATATAAATGTATAGAAGAGGGATTGCTGGCCAAATACGCACACACACACGCACACACATACATACATACATACGTACATATATATATATATATATATATATATATATGTCATTCGCAGACAGTACTGTTTCGCTGTATCATATATATATATATATATATATATATATATATATATATATATATATATATGATGTTGTGGCATTATTACCTTTCTTGCAATGATGCCCCTTAACCTTCTTCCTCGAGTGTCTCTAAGGCCTTGTACAGGGGAACGTCATTGTAAGTAAATTTTGTTTGTTCAATCTTTTTTATTCACAAATGTGATATCAGTTTCGGAAAAAATTGAATCCACTAAATATAACAATTATTATTGGGCGGGTATCGAGTATACGTATTTTATAATATCGGATATAAAGAAATAATCGTCTGCTTTATTCATATTGGCTGCTCGCGCGTTTTGCTGACAAAATTATCTGGGAAAAGGTGATAATAATTAGGCCATAGCTTTTACCCACACGCTAATAAATTGTACTCATCCGAAATATTGTTTACGTTAATCTTTTTTTTTTTCCTTTCGCAAAATTCCATGACATCCAGTCATTTTTTTTTTTACTTCTTTATTTGCCATTCTTTTCCGGATAGAAAACTGTCTTTTTTTTTTTTAATAATGAAGGTGAATCCCTTTCATTATGTTCTATCTATCATTTCCCACCCACCTCTTTCAATTCTTTTACCGAATTTTCCGTGACCATATTTGGACAAAATGATGTCTACGGTCCTTCTCTTGTACAAATCAGTGTCTGAGCACAAAACAACCAAGTCCTTCATTTTTTTTTATATTCCAGAATTATCCCGGGGGCTCCAAGGCCTTTGTAGTTAATAATCAATTACCTTGACGCTGCAGGACCCTTGACGATTTTATTTGAGCTGGGATTTTTTTTTTTTTTTTTTTGTCTTCTGTCTTTTTAGAACAGAGGAAAGAAAATGGTTAGGCGTTTTTTTTACATATATATTTTTTCTTTTATTGTTCTTTTTTTGCTTTATTTCACGCAAAGCCAGCGATATATTCCTTTTCACTATATCGTCCACTTGGCGATTCAATTATTTCACCTTCTTCCTTTTTTACCCTCCGCCTTGCACGCGGCTTGAATATTCTCTCTCTCTCTCTCTCTCCAGCTCTTTCTCTCTCTCTCTCTCTCGCTGTCATTCTCTCTTCCTCTTTCTTTCTCTCTTTCTCTTGCTTTTTCTTGCCCCCCGTCTCAATCCCTGGACTTGTTTGCATCCCTTCCTCTCTGTTGCTTCCTCCTCTCTCTCTCTCTCTCTCTCTCTTTCTCTCGCTAACCGTCTATTTCGCTTACCTTCTTTTACGCCTTCTCTTTCTCCCTCTCCTTCATTCTCGCTCTTTCTCTTTCTTTTTCTCACTCCCTCTCTCACTTGCTCTCTCAATCTTTCCTTCGCCCTCTGAAGCTCCAGTAACACGATATCGGTATATTACATTGATCATAGGTGATGATTTTTTCTTTTAACACATACCACAAGAGACAAATCTGTCTCCAGTACGTTTTACTGAGTGCGTCCAAGCTCTAGATATGAGAAGAACTTCATAGGTCATCATATTTTTCGAACTTTTTTTGTTTTTTTTTGTTGTATTTCGTGGATATGTTGACAGGTTAATGAATAGCGGCTGGCAATGGGAGCCGAGTTCGAATTCCAGTCGGGTTCGTTAGAATCATTTACACGGAAATTATGATCCGATTACATCACTCCATCTATGAGTTAAACACAAGTATTGTTTCTGGGAAAGTCATTGTTATTATCAAAGAAAAATTTAATTGCTGCAAGCCGATAATACAAATAAGACGAAAAGGGTTACTGGGAGTGAAAGAGAATGAGAAGACTTTAGTGAGGAGAAAGGACAATAAAAGAACGGGTTTCAGGAAGACAGAAGACGGCGATAATGTCACTAAGATGCAAGGGGTTACTGGGAGTGAAAGAGAATGAGAAGACTTTAGTGAGAAGAAAGGACAATAAAAGAACAGGTTTCAGGAAGACATATGATGGCGATAATGCCACTAAGACGCAAGGGGTTACTGGGAGTGAAAGAGAATGAGAAGACTTTAATGATGAGAAGGGACAATAAAAGAACAGGTTTCAGGAAGACATATGATGGCGATAATGCCACTAAGACTCAATGTGTTACTGGGAGTGAAAGAGAATGAGAAGACTTTAGTGATGAGAAGGGACAATAAAAGAACAGGTTTCAGGGAGACAGAAGATGGCGATAATGCCACTAAGACGCAAGGGGTTACTGGGAGTGAAAGAGAATGAGAAGACTTTAGTGAGGAGAAAGGACAATAAAAGAACAGGTTTCAGGAAGACAGAAGACGGCGATAATGTCACTAAGACGCAAGGGGTTACTGGGAGTGAAAGAGAATGAGAAGACTTTAGTGAGGAGAAAGGTCAACAAAAGAACAGATTTCAGGAAGACAGAAGATGGCGATAATGCCACTAAGACGCAAGGGGTTACTAGGAGTGAAAGAGAATGAGAAGACTTTAGTGAGGAGAAAGGACAATAAAAGAACAGGTTTCAGGTAGACATATGATGGCGATAATGCCACTAAGACGCAATGGGTTACTGGGAGTGAATATGAATGAGAATACCTTAGTGAGGAGAAAGGACAATAAAAAATAGGTTTCAGGAAGATTGAAGATGGCGATAATGCCACTATGACGCAATGGGTTATTGGGAATGAAAGAGAATGAGAAGACTTTAGTGAAGAGAAAGGACAATAAAAGAACAGGTTTACATGCATCTTCAAGAAAGATACATGTATTTCCATGAAGATATATATCTTACATCGATACATTTTTTTTACATGAAGATGCCTGTATCTTAGTTCAAGATACATGTATCTTACATGAAGATACTTTTATCTTTATTCAAGATACATATATCTTACGTGAGTAGACATGCATTTTACATTGAGATACATGTATTTTAATTCAAGGTACGTTATGCATGTATCTTGCAGTGAGTTACATGTATCTTGCGCGAAGATACATATATCTTGCATGTATCGTGAATGACAATGCTTGTATTTTGCTTCATGATTCATATATAAATCTTCTCGTATAAAGATACATGCTTCTCTTTTGTTTTCCCATCTGTATCTTGCATGGATATACACGTATCTTACAGAAAGATACACGATGAGACATGTATCTTGCATTGAGACACATGTGCGTTGCAAGGAATAGTTGACTTTTTTCTCCCCCTAACTTCCCCCACGGCCTCTTTCCTGGCATGTTAACAAAATTGGAAATCCCGTATCAGTTTTAAATCTCTACTTTCGTTTTCTTATGAAGCCGTTCGGAATTTGTTGTTTTTCGGGGTATTTGTTTTTCCACTTTTTCTTTTTTTTTACCCATAAAAAAAAAATGCGAAACGAAATGTTTCTATTCATTTATTTCAAAGATGATGTGAATTTTAAATGTTGAATAAGCTTTTATCTCCCCCCCCCTTTTCGAGCGCGAAAAGCAAAACAAAAACAAGTTACGGTCAGAAAGTACAAAATGGCACTTGGAATCTATTCGAAAAGTCTTTCATCACATATCAAATATATCGAT
Source organism: Acanthosepion esculentum (assembly GCA_964036315.1). Classification (NCBI taxonomy): domain Eukaryota; kingdom Metazoa; phylum Mollusca; class Cephalopoda; order Sepiida; family Sepiidae; genus Acanthosepion; species Acanthosepion esculentum. Next base: position 7,405,814 of record OZ038516.1, on the reverse strand, counting down.
TATGAATTAAGAGTGTGTTTTATGACTTTCCATTGCCTCTCTAACAGCTATAAAGTGAATAAATAGCTTTTGTATATATGTCGGTAGAGCCTTTAATCAAGTCTGTATAGGTTTTCATTATGAATAATCCTACTTATGGCATATCGATGACTATATAACGGTCATGTTAGGCAAAACGAATATTTTTATGCATATTCATTATAAAAGGTACGGCCGAAAGACCTCCAAAACATCCCTACCAGAAAAATCTCCCATCACATAATAATGAAATCAACGTTGCCACGGATGTGTTACTATTCCGGGAGATATATGTAGGAGGTACTTCTGCCGCACCCTCTATAACGCTGACATCTTTTGTCATTCTCTTTGTCCTTTCTTCTCTTTCTTCCCTTCTTCTCCTCCTCCTCTTTTTCTGTCTCTCTTCCTTATTCTTAGTGTTCCCTCCTTCTCCTCCACCTTAACATTCTTCCTTTTTCCTTCCTTCTTCTTATTCTCCCCTTCTCCTCCTCCTCCTTATTCTTCCCTTCTCCTCCTCCTCCTCCTCCTCCTCCTTATTCTTCCCTTCTCTTCCTCCTCTTTCTTTTTCTTTCTCTCTTCCTTCTTCTTAGTGTTCCCTACTTCTCCTCCACCTTAATAATATTCTTTTTCTCTCCCTTCTTCTTATTCTCCCCTTCTCCTCCTCCTCCTTATTCTTCCCTTCTCTTCATCCTCTTTCTTTTGTCATCCTCTTTGTCCTTTCTTCTCTTTCTTCCCTTCTTCTCCTCCCCCTCTTTTTCTGTCTCTCTTCCTTCTTCTTAGTGTTCCCTCCTTCTCCTCCACCTTAACATTCTTCTTTTTTCCTTACTTCTTCTTATTCCCCGCTTCTCCTCCTCCTCCTTATTCTTCCCTTCTCCTCCTCCCCCTCCTCCTCCTCCTTATTCTTCCCTTCTCTTCCTCCTCTTTCTTTTTCTTTCTCTCTTCCTTCTTCTTAGTGTTCCCTCCTTCTCCTCCACCTTAATAATATTCTTTTTCTCTCCCTTCTTTTATTCTCCCCTTCTCCTCCTCCTCCTCCTTATTCTTCCCTTCTCTTCATCCTCTTTCTTTTGTCATCCTCTTTGTCCTTTCTTCTCTTTCTTCCCTTCTTCTCCTCCTCCTCTTTTTCTGTCTCTCTTCCTTCTTCTTAGTGTTCTCTCCTTCTCCTCCACCTTAATAATATTCTTTTTCTCTTCCTTCTTCTTATTCTCCCCCTTCTCCGCCTCTTTCTTCTTATTTTCCCCCTTCTCCTCCTCCTTCTTCTTATTCTTCCATTCTCCTCCTCCTCTTTCTCTTTCTTTCTCTCTTCCTTCTTCTTAGTGTTCTCTCCTTCTCCTCCACCTTAATATTCTTCTTTTACACTTCCTTCTTCTTATTCTCCCCTTCTCCTCCTCCTCCTCCTCCTCCTTATTCTTCCCTTCTATTCCTCCTCTTTCTTTTTCTTTCTCTCTTCCTTCTTCTTAGTGTTCCCTCCTCCTCCTCCACCTTAATAATATTCTTTTTCCCTTCCTTCTTCTTATTCTCCCCTTCTCCTTCTCCTCCTCCTCCTTATTCTTCCCTTCTCTTCATCCTCTTTCTTTTTCTTTCTCTCTTCCTTCTTCTTAGTGTTCTCTCCTTCTCCTCCACCTTAATACTCTTCTTTTTCTCTTCCTTCTTCTTATTCTCCCCTTCTCCTCCTACTTCTTCTTATTCTAACCTTCTCCTTCACCTTCTTCTTATTCTTCCCTTCTCCTCCTCTTCTTTCTTTTTCTTTCTCTCTTCCTTCTTCGTAGAGTTCTCTCCTTCTCCTCCACCTTAATAATCTTTTTCTCTTCCTTCTTCGTATTCTCCTTCTCCTCCTCCTTCTTCTTGTCTTCCCTTCTCCTCCTCTTTTTTCTTTTTCTTTCTCTCTTCCTTCTTCTTAGTGTTCTCCCCTTCTCTTCCACATTTTTATTCTTCTTTTTCTCTTCCTTCTTATTCTCCCCTTCTCCTCCTCTTTCTTTTTCTTTTTCTCTTCCTTCGTCTTATTCCTCCCTTCTCCTCCTCCTTCTTCGTTTTCTTTCCCTCTACTCTTCCTCTTTCTTTGTCTTTCTCTCTTCCTTCTTTTTAGTGTTCTCCTCCTCCTTTTTTTATTCATCTTTTTTTGTATCTTCTTCTCCTTCTCCTTCTCTTTCTTCTTCTTCTTCTTCTTCTTCTTCTTCTTCTTCTTCTTCTTCTTCTCCCTTTCTCAGCCTTATTTTTCTTCTTCTTCCTTCTCTCTTCCATCTTCCTTTTTCCTATTCTTCTCTTCTCACCCGCCTTTTTCTTTTTCTTTCCCTTTTCCTTCTTTTCATCTTGTTTCTCTTCCTCCTCCTTCTTCTTCTTTCTCTCTTCCTTCTTCTTATTCCGCTTTTTTCTCCTGCATTTTCTTTTTCTTTCTCTCTACCTTCTTATTCTCTTCCTCCTTTTTCTTTTTCTTACCCTTTTCCTTCTTCTTATTCCTCCCTTCTCCTCTTTTTTCTTTTCCCTTTCTTTCTTCCTTTTCTTCCTTCCTCTTCCTCCTTTTTCTTTTCCTTTGTTCTTCATCTTATTTTTCCCTTCTCCTTCTCCTTTTTATTCTTTTTCTCTTCCTTCTTCTTATTCTCCCCTTCTACTCTTCGTTTTTCTTCTTCGTTCTCTCTTCCTTCTCGTTCTTCTCTTCTCCTAGTTCATTTTATTCATCTTTTTCTCTTTCTTTTTCTTCTTCTCCCTTTTTCCGCCTTTCTATTTCTTCTTCTTCTCTTTCTCTTCCTTTTTCTTATTCTCCCCTTCTCCTCCACCTTTTTTCTTTTTTTCTTTTGCTTTCCCTTCTTATTCCCTTTCTCTTCTTCCTTTTTCTTGTCCACCCCTTTCTCCTCCTACCTTTTCTTTTTCTGTCTCTCTTCCTTCCTATTCTCCCCTTCTCCTCTTCCTTTTTCTTCTTTCCTTGTTCCTACTTCTTATTCACCTCCTCTTTCTTTCAAAACTTCTTTTTCTTCTTCTACTTCTACAGATCCTCCTCCTCCTCCTCCATTTTCATTTCCTCTTCTTTCTCATTCTTTCCGTGTTCATATTCTCCACTTTTCCTCCCCCTACTTTTCTTTTCTGCTTCTTCTTCTTCGTTTCCTCCTCTTCCTTATATTTATCCACCTCCTCCCCACCATTGACATTTCCACCTCTTTCTTATACATACTCACCTCCTCCTCCCCATCCTCTTGTACAGCTCCTTCTCTCATTCGTCTTCACCTCATCCTCCTACTTATTCTTTTCTTCTACTATTTTGCCTTTTTCCGTTCCCCCTCTTTCTTTTTCATCTCCTCCTCCTCCTCCTCCTTCCTCTTCTAAGGCTTCGTTTTCTTTGCTTCCTCACCCTACTTGTTATTTGACTGAAACGATACTAATACTACTACTACTACTAATAATAATAATAATAATAATAATAATAATTATAATAATAATAATTATAATAATAATAATAATAATAATAATAATAATAATAGAAATCTCAAAGATGTGGCACATGGGAACATCAACAATTCCTGTTGTAGCTGGAGCCCTAGGTTTGGTTGGAAAAGATTCCAGTAGACTAATTGAAGGGATTCCTGGAAGCCCATGCCTCAAAGAAATACAAAAAATTGTTCTCACAAGTACAGCCCACACTTTACAAAGGGCTTTATCTATGTAATTTTTTTTTTTTTTTTTTTGTCAGTGGAAAATGTCATGATGCCATTTCTAACCTTAGGTCTCTGGGCGGGACCCGGAAAGAAATGTGTACACACCAGAAATCAAAGGAAATAAAAATAATAATAATAATGATGGGTGATTTTTAACTAATATAAAATTTGAACTAATATAAACATTATGCCGGACAAAATTTAATTTCATAAAATCATTTAAGTTTGGTTCAATATATATAAAAAAAAAATATATTTTACCAAGATATTCTAAATGAAAAACAAATTATGAAATAATTTCGTTTATTTTTTAAATAAATCCTTAAAGTTTCTGTATTTGGGAGTTTGTTTACAAGTAGCGTCCGTCGTGGGACGCGGACGTCACGTGATGTGGTGAGGTGGTCTGAAATATCAAATATATAAAAACATATAAATAAATACTTTCACCCAATTTTTTTCTTTTAATTTGCAACTTTTCAGTTGTTTTATCCATATTATATATATATATATATATATTTATATATATATATATATATATATATATATATATATATATATATATATATATATATATATATATATATATATATATATAAGTTTGTATCCGTTATCAATAGCACATTTTAAAAAAACATATTTCGATTCGCATTATATTTTTTTGTCTCGGATGCTACCTGAATTTTACAAAAATCAAAATAATTTCCATGCCTGAAGATGACTGAATACGCAGTCGAAAGTACTTGCATATTAAAGAAAGTCTTTATACATCTTATAATTTTTTAAAACAAGGATCATAACATTCATCGAGTGATTTGTAGGTTAATGCACCTTTAAAATTTTGTTACCGAAGGGATTTCGCCATTTGATATCAGTAAAGTTAATGATATATATATATATATATATATATATATATATATATATATATATATATATGTATATTCAAACAGAAGTTTTCATTGAGTGTGGAACAGTGAGACATGTCATATATATATATATATATATATATATATATATATATATATATATATATATATATATATATATATGTATATATCATATATATATATATATATCATATATATATATCATATATATATATATATATATATATAAATATATATATATATATATATATATTCAAACAGAAGTTTTTATTGAGTGTGGAAGAGTGAGACATGTCATATATATATATATATATATATATATATATATATATATATATATATATATATATATATATATATATCATATATATATATATATATATATTCAAACAGAAGTTTCCATTGAGTGTGGAAGAGTGAGAGATGTCAGTATCGACATAACGGAGGAAGTTAAGTGCGCTATATTTACTCTAAGAGGCGGATGTAGTATCATAAACATGTTCACAAAATCATTTCTATAATGTCGTTCATTCGGCGCCACTTAGATACAGTTTTTGTTTTCTTTCTTTTGGGGGGCCTTTAGGCGGTCTTTGGAATCAGCAAATTAATATTTTACGGACTTTTTTTATTTCTTTTAGGGGGGGGCTTTTAAAAATATCTTGTTTTCATTCCATTTTTTTCATGATATCTGGGTTGAAATATCTTTTCATATCTGACATTTGAAAAATATTTTTCTTCCCTCCTCAGGACTTGCAATGTTTTTGATTATCTTTGAAGCAATTTTCGAAAACATTTGATTTAAACGTCCTTTTTTTCAGTGCCATGATGACTGTCAGGTCTCTTTGAGATTCCTGATTCCCGTTACAGAAGAATTTCTGTAGTAGGATGTCGTTACATTATTCAGCAGACTGGTGGACAAACAAGACTATTGTCTGCAATCTGTCCTGAAAATTTAACTCGTATCTGTAGAAGAAGTGAAGATTTTATACCATTCCCGCTTATGTAAATATACAGAATTCGAGTGGAATACGAACTCGGCTTTCCGATTTCTTATTCCAAGTCAAAATGTATTGGAATATACGAATTGTTTATAAGAATTCGACTGGTTTCCTGTTTGTTTCGTTGTTACGATTTAGTTGAACTATTGTCATAGAAATGGCATGTTAATCGGCACGATAATGTATACGTTGTGTAAAAAAATTATGTTCTGTTTATATTATTAGAGGCAGATTCTCCAAATGGGCAAGCGATTTCAGAATCAAAACTGGTTTCTTGAATTTTTGTTTGTGTTTTTTTAGTTTCTAAAATATTTTTGCTACTTTGTGTTTCTTTTTTCTAAAATAGTTTAATGTTGCTTTTTTATTTTTGTTATTTTTATTTTTGTTATTTTTAATTTATTTATACTTTTCTTATTTTTTCTTATTTTTATATTTTTATTTTATTTTATTTTTAACTAGCAGCATGGCCCGGCGTTTCCCGGGCTTGATTAAAAAATCGTACGACTCATACAGCAATCGCTATCACTTGACTTAAAATATTTTTGCCCTTCCTTGCCTTTAAAGGAGTGCCCTTTGCCGTGCTGATGTTGCTACATGCCTTACTTCTTGCCTATCTCACACTGCGATTTTTTTCTAAGCTCTATACTAAACATTAAATCTGTTACGAAAAAAGAACTAAACAAAATGAACACAAAACGATCAGATTTAAAAAAGGACTCGTAACTGGAAAAACCGAATGAAAAAAAGAATGTTAACAACAAATACGTTTTCACACACAACCCAGTTCTGCGGAATCAGAATCAACGTTGAGTTTAAGCAAGCGAATGAGCCAACTGGAGTAAAGTGGCATGCAGATTTAAATTTTCCCCACTTGTGACGAATGCGGCTATCGATTTTTTTTGCATGCTAGTTATCATTCGTTTCAGTCAGCTGTTGGCTCTCACGCTGGCCAATAGAATCTTCCTGTCTATTCGTGACAGCCAGCTAAAGGCTCTCACTCTGGCCAGAAGAAAATGGCCGTAAACTACATGAAAACTGCCGTAGAAGCATGAAAAAATCGATTATTTCCACTATAATGGTAGTTGGGAATTGCAAAGTTGGTCTTGTCCTTCCCACTAACTTGGAGCATGTGCATATAAATTGTGGTGCAAATCCGTCGAAAATTGCGGCCGTGCATTCGTTACACAAACAAACACACGCACACACACACACACACAGAGGCACGCACGCACATACACATCCTGCCTTTTATAGAGGTGTTAGTTTAGATTAACTTATTTTATTTTTAATTAATGTTTATGGGCTTTATTCTATTTATTTTTTTTAATTTCATTATAAATATTTAATAGAGAGGTTGCAAGCAAGGTGAAGGAAGAGGCAGCTGAAGTTTCTGTGACATATAATGAGGAAGGAGGGCCTGGAGAATCTGATACTCACAGGTCTAGTAGAGGGAAAGAGAGACGGCTCGGATTGAGGGATCGGAGAGCCGAGTTCGAATTCTAGTCGAAACCATTACGTGTTAATACCGTTGGGAAAGGTATGAATCTTCTTATTCTCCCCCCAGCTATGGGTAAATAGCTGGACAGACCGGTTTTATAGCCTTTCATGGCAACTGGTTTACTGCAGAAAGAAATGGCGACATACTGCCGGGGAAAAACTGCCTCGTCAGTCATGTATCGAAAGATACATGATTGCCTAAGCGTGTATCACACATGACACATAACTGACTGACTGACTTTCCAGTCGAATCCACTGCATTCACTTACGTGCTAATACACTTGGGAAAGGTATGAATCCTTGTCTTCTCCCCCCAGCTATGGGTAAATAGCAGGACAGACCGGATTCTTTAGCCTTGGATGGCAACTGGTCTACTGTAGAAAGAAATGGCAACATACTTCGGGGGAAAAACTGCCTCGTCAGTCATGTATCGAAAGATACATGATTGCCTAAGCGTGTATCACACATGACACATAACTGACTGACTGACTTTCCAGTCGAATCGATTACATTGAATTTTGTGCTAATACTCTTGGGAAAGGTATGAATCCTCTTCTTCTCCCCCAGCTATGGGTAAATAGCAGTACAGACCGGGTTCTATAGCCTTGGATGGCAACTGGTCTACCGCAGAAAAAAATAGCAACCTACTGCAGGGAAAAACTGCCTCGTCGGTCATGTATCGAAATATACATGATCGCCTACGCATCTATCACGCATGGCGTATAACTTTCTGACTGAAGGCGTTTTTTTGTTTTTGTTTTTGCATGAAGAATTGCATTTCCACCCCTACGAACTGGTTATTGGGTAACAGTTGTAATTGTGATATATGCACAGCGGCTTAACTTCACATGTCAGACGGAAGCAAATTTTCAGGTAAATGACAACCTAATTTTGTTAATGGGGGATAAAGCTCCTTTTTATCTCAATGGCATGGGGAATCCACAGAACTATCGTTACTGGGCTCTTGAAAATCCGAAAGAACTGCACAAAAGACCACTGCAGAGACCAAAAGTGACGTTTTGGTGTGTCCTGTTAGAAAAGCTAAGCGTCATCGGTTTTTACTTCTTTGTTGACCATGATGGAAAAACTGTCACTGTGACCCCCCCCCCTGGCGTTACATCGAGATGATAAATCACTTCTTTGCGCCTGAATTACGACGGAAAGGTCTTCCTATCCGACGTGAGTGGTGCGACGGCCGACCGAGTCAGACCCGCAATGGACGTTTTTCGCCCTCTCTTCGGTAATAACCTCAATTCCAGGTTTTCTGATACTCCTTGGCTTCCTCAGTCCACTGATTTGTCCATGTGCGATATTTTTCTTGTAGGGAAACCTCAAGGGACGTTCGTATGAGCATAAGTCCTGTGCACTGGTACGATTTGAAAGAAGCTATTCGCGGGGAAGTCACCTAAAACGACAGAGCAATGCTAGAAAGCGTGGAGGCCAACTCCCAAGAATGCCTTCAGAAATTGGTCAACAAAAAAGTAAAAACCGATGACGCTTCAGAAATCTATCAATGAAAAAGGAAACAACATGAAAAACGCTGTTTCCTGCACTTGATTTTATCAAACGCTTATTCAATACGAAGCCATTGATGTGAATAAAAATTTTTGAAGCTAAAATTAATGATGTGAATTTTTCAAAAACGTTTGTCTCACCCTGTATATTGCGTATTCACACGGGCTGTGCACGTATATATATATATATATATATATATATATATATATATATATATATATATATATATATATATATATATATATTGCATATTCACAGGGGTTCTGTAAGTGTGTTATCGGCGAATAATCATTCATTTATATCGTATATAAAAGGTTTTTAATTGATATTAATTTTTATACCATTACAAAAAAAAACGGACTGTATTCATTTAAAAAAAAACCTTCGCTCAATAGAAGCAGAAATATATGTTTGCATTTGATCCAGTTGTTCAATACCATCAAGGCGAAAAATCAATAGAAATCGAACATGAAAGCTTCAATATACAGAGATTTTTAAAATTCTGGAAATTCGGCAAAAACGTATCGTATTTATTTTTTTTTTTTTTCAAAAGAGGAATCAAAGTGCTACTACCCTTAAAATATTTTTACAATTTTCCTTGTTGAATTTAAGGATGAATGAAAATTCTAAAGTTCATGATAGAATAAACGGTGTGGTGATTCCCGAAGAATAAACGGTGTAGTGAGCCCCCTCCCCCTGATCAAATATAAGTGTAAAAATAAAATGTAAAATATATAAACAACAAAAATAAAAGAATTCAAATTAAAATAAGGCATCTGTGCTTTCCTTTAAAATCCATATCCCTTTCTCTTTCTTTCTTTCTGTCTCTCTCTTTCTGTCTGTCTCTCTCTCTCTCTTTCTCTCTCGTACTTTCTTTCTTTCTCTCTCTCGTTCTTTCTTTCTTTCACTCTCTCTCACTTTCAATTTCTTTCTCTTTCTCTCTTTTTCTCTATCTCTCTTTCTTTCTTTCTCTTTCTCTGTCTATTTCTTTCTCTCTCTTTCTTTTTCTTTCTCTCTCTATTTCTTTCTCTCTCTTTCTTTCTCTTTCTCTCTCTATTTCTTTCTGTCTCTTTCTTTTTCTTTCTCTCTCTATTTCTTTTTTCTCTCTATCTTTCTTTCTCTTTCTGTCGCTTTCTCTCTCTTTTTGTTTTCTTTCTTTCTCTCTCTCTCTAGCTCTCTTTTTCTTTCTCCTTATCTCTTTCTTTCTCTCTCTCTCTTTCTTTTTCTCGCCTTTCTATCTTTTTTCTCTCTCTCTCTCTCTTACTTTCTTTCATTCTCTCTCTCTTTCTCTTTCTCTCTTTATTTCTCTCCTTCCTTCACTTTCTTTTTCTTTCCCTCTATTTCTCTCTATCTCTTTTTTCTCTCTATTTTTCTTTCTCTTTCTCTCTGTTTCTTTCTCACTTTCTCTCTCTTTCTTTTTCTCTTTCTTTTTTCTTTCCTTCTTTCACTCTCTTTCTTGATCTGTTTCTTTTCTTTCTCTCTTATTCTTTCTCTCTCTTGCTTTCTTTTTCCCTCTCTCTCTCTCTTTCTTTCTCTCTTTTTCTTTATCTTTTTATCTCAGTTTCTTTCTTTCTCTCTATCTCCTATTTTCTCTTTCTTTCTTTCTTTCACTCTCTCTTACTTTCATTTTCTTTCTCATTCTCTCTTTTTCTCTTTCTTTCTGTTTCTCTCTCTATTTCTTTCTTTCTCTGTCTCTTTCTTTTTTTCTCTCTCTCTTTCTTTACTTTCTCTCTCTAGTTCTCTCTTTCTTTCACTCTATCTCTTTCTTTCTCTCTCTTCTCTCTCTTTTTTCTCTCTCTTTCTTCTTTTCTTTCATTCTCTCTTTCTCTCTCTCTCTCTTTCTTTCTTTCTTTCTTTATCTCTCTTTCTTTTTTTCCCTCTCTTTCTTTCTTTCTTTCTCTTTCTTTCTCAGTTTCTCTCTCTTTCTTTTTCTCTTTCTTTTTTCCTTCTTTCTCTCTTTCTCACTCTCTTTGTTCTTTCCTTTTCTCTCTCTCTCTCTCTCTCTCTCTCTCTCTCTCTCTCTCTCTCTCTCTCTCTCTCTCTCTCTCTCTATCTGAACTTCTCAAAAAGAAAAGTGGTCCTTCCTGACAAACACAACAAATCAAAAACATGTTGTTCTACCCACTAACTTTATCACAACTGTGTAGTTCCATTCTAGAGCCGCAGTCTCCCAGGCACTTGGTGCAGATGAACCTGTATGACAATGTCTTGCGACGTCGTTGGAGTGTCCTCTCCAGTGCGCTACGAGACTGGGCGTGATGTATGGAGAACTAGGGCTGCCCGGACGTCTAGTTCCTCCTCTCGGCCTTGCTAGCAGAGTCCAAAAGAAAGGATGAACCAATACAGTTTGACACCAGCGCGGCTGCAGGAGTTGCCGGAAGGTAGCACAAAGTGCCGTCCATCCGCCTTAGGGGCTCCACTCCGGATTTGTGTAAAGGTTTACTCCTTAACCTTTTCTTCACCCGAAGATTTCCACAAGGCAGTGCAGCTATTTAACCCATAGCTGGGGTTTAGTTCATGGTCACCAGGGCGTGTCCACACACCGGTGGGCCTGCATGCCGCATTTTAAGAAGGCCAAAATCCTCACTCGTCCCCTCTAGTTTAGCCCAAGTCCGCAAGGAGCTCGGTTGCCAAGTGTCGCCACGAGGAGGCACTACATAGGGCTTGCTGATTGAGAGGCTATATACTGGCAGGGGAAGACTTACGCACTCGGCTCCCATTTTCGCATTGCTGCTAGCCAGCGGCGGTAACTGAAAGCGAGAAGCACTGCCACTACAGACTACCTCACTAGACGCATTACAACAGACGTTGAGACACTGCATTGGCACCCATTGAATATAAAACTCGCCATGATAGAGTGGTCAATATCTGCACTGGAAAATATGCATATTTTGCGAGAAGAAAAGTGCAAATACTGGTATGAACTTCACGCAGACCCAGTTACAGAGGTAAGAACCTGTAACAATTTTATGAATCAAAGCTAATCGCCCAGACATTTTATTCTGAGACCACAAAAAGAGAATGTGCTGCTTTATTGACATGGAAGTCCCTGCAGATTTTAATGTATATTTGAAGATCTTCAAAAACCTATCAAAATACGAGAATTTTGAAATGGAAATCACAAAAAATGTGGCACATGAAGACGTTGATAATTCATGTTACATTTGGAGACTTCGGTTTGATTGGAAAAGGTTCTGATAGATTCATTCAAGGAATCCCTGGTAGCCTATGCCTTGAAGAAATACAAAAAAAAAGGTTTTTAAAATTATAGCTCACACCTTACGAAAGGCTTTATCTATGTAAACTGTCTGTGATCTCAGATTGTATTATTTTTTTATATATTTTCACAATAATTTTCAGTGGAAAATGTTATGATGTTTTGAACTTAGATCTCTGGTTGGGACCCTAAAAAAATGAGTATAAAACGGAAATCAAAGGAAATAATAATAATAATAATAATAATAATAATAATAATAATAATAATACAACACTTACAGATGCGTGCTATTTAAGAAGAGAAAATGAAAAGTAAACTCCCCGCCCCAGGGGAATGAACCGAATGACAGGAGAGTTCCATGAGATTTATACTAAGCCTTTTGATTAATTCCTCTTAGTAATGGAAAAATTTCAAAATGAACAAGATCCCCATCATAATAAGCACATTTCAGTTGCATTCCTTCACGTGGATGCGTTTCATTCATTTTAGCGCGTTCATTACCAGGACAGCCATATTTTTTCGTTGCATGACAAGCAACGTTTGTAGAAAGACTTATCAATTCTTTGTAGACTGTTTTGAAATTTGTATACTTGAATCCATTTTTTAACGATGAGTTGAATAAAACAGACATACTTTTGAAATTTATTTAACATTGTCAAATAATGTTTTATGTCTATATCTCTGAGATGAGGTATTATGATTATTTACATTATTTACATTATTCAGACTTTTATCCTCATCTTAATTACCATATTCACAACGTTTCGGCCGTTGTACCCTTCGGCTTTGTTCAGGTGATTGAATTCTCGAATCGAACCCTTTATTTCGCCCACTGGGGTAGATTGTTCTAGTTCCACGTGCCATGAGACACCCGGAAGAGGCATAATCTTTCATTTGTGCCTTGTTTTGGGGTTGGTTTGGTTTATGGCATATATCACCCTCAAGGTTTACTTAATGCCGACAACATTTTTATCATTAGTAATATTTGTTTTCTAAAGTCTATTTCTGGTAATATTTTTTTCTTAATAAAATCTATTTTTGGTAAAATATTTTTCTACAACAAATCTGTTCCTGGTAATTTTTTTTTTTCTTCAAAAATCTATTTCTGGTAATAATATTCTTTCAAATATGTATCTGGTAAATCATTTTTTTTTTTTTTAAATGTATAGCTGGTAATATTTTTTTTATCCAAAAATGTATTGCTGGTTTCATTTTTTTACAAAGTATTTCTGGTATTAAAACCTATTTTTACATTTTCATAGTGTTTTAGTCCCAGTTTGGGGGCTAACTATTTATTCATAGCTGCGATCCAAACAGGTACTACCATCCTGGGTGAGTGTGAACCTGGGAATGCCAGCAATTAAGAGGTGGTTTCTCACACCTCAAAAACACCTGATTAGAGGCCTTGCTGTCGGACGTAGTTTATCGTCATACCCAGAAAGCGGACGTAGTTTATCTTCATACCCAAGAGGCGGACGTTATTTATCGTCATACCCAGGACGCAGACGTAGTTTATCTTCATACTCAGGACGCGGACGTAGTTAAACTTCATACCAAGGACGCGGACGTAGTTTATCTTCTTGCCCAGGACGTGGACGTAGTTTATCGTCATACCCAGGAAGCGGACGTAGTTTATCTTCATACCCAGGATGCGGACGTAGTTTATCGTCATACCTAGGAAGGGGACGTAGATTATCTTCATACCCAGGACGCGGACGTAGTTTATCGTCATACCCAGGACGCGGACGTAGATTATCTTCATACCCAGGAAGCGGACGTAGTTAATCTTCATACCCAGGACGCGGACGTAGTTTATCGTCATACCCAGGAAGCGGAAGTTGTTTATCTTCATACCCAGGATGCGGACGTAGTTTATCTTCATACCCAGGACGCGGACGTTATTTATCGTCATACCCAGGACGCGGACATAGTTTATCTTCATACCCAGGACGCGGTCGTTGTTTATCTTCATACCTAGGAAGGGTGCCTTGTTTTTCTACGTAATCGAATCGGAACTGTCTATTATTTATAAGGTGTTGGCAGAAGACGTTAAACACTTTTATATTCGCTTATTACTTTTTTCTTTCATTTTCTCACTGAAACCAAGGAGTTTCTCTGATATGCTCTTTGTTTATTGGAAATCGGGAGAGTCCATTATTTATGAGGCATTGATAGGAGACGTTAAACTTTTTCTATTTTATTGAACAAAAACAAATAGCAGCAGTTATAAGAACATTTATAAGTATTTTCACATAAAGACAACATGTTTTGTTCGGATTAACAAACTATTTAACATTTTCAAAATGCCCCTTTCATCTATCTATCTATCTATCTATCTCAATCTATCCTTTCTTTCTATATATTTCAGTCTATTCTTTTCTATCTATCTATTTTTCCAGTCTCTCTATCTATCTATCTATCTATCTATCTATCTATCTATCTATCTATCTATCTCAGTCTGTTCATATATATATATATATATATATATATATATATATATATATATATATCAGTCTATTCTTTCTTTCTATTTCAGTCTATTCTTTTCTATCTATCTATTTTTACAGTTTATTCATCTATCTTTATATCTATTTCAGTCTATTCTTTTCTATGTATACATCTATTTTCCAGTCTATCTATCTATCTACCTAGCTATCTATCTATCTATTTAAGTTTATTCTCTCTCTCTTCCTTTCTTTCTTTCTTTCTTTCTTTCTATTTCAGTCTATTCTTTTCTATCTATCTAAGTCTATTCTCTCTTTCTTTCTTTCTTTCTTTCTTTCTTTCTTTCTATTGCAGTCTATTCTTTTCTATCTATCTATCTATCTATCTATCTATCTATCTATCTATCTATCTATCTATCTATCTAGTACTAAAATACTATCTATCTATCTAGTACTTACGTTCATTTTATGCCAAAATTTGGTTTTCTTCAGAGCATTAGTATTTTAGTTACTATTAAAATGTATTGCTAGTATTTTGACTACAAAAATGTATTTCTATGCTTTCATAGGGTTTTGACCTCAGTTTTTGGGTTAGCTATTTGCCCATAGATTGGACCGTAATACTTGCTGCCACCCCAGGTCAGAGAGGACCTGGGAACAACAGCAATTAAGAGGTGGTTCCACGTTCCTCAAAATCTCCCGATCAGAGGCCTTGCTGCCGGATGGAGTTTATCGTCCTACCCCGGAAGTTTTGTTCAAAACAAAGCACCTCGTCATAGTAGGCTTTGATTAAAATGTGTTCACCGACGACATCATCGCTATCAAAGAAGATGTCTATGTGTGAATAATCTTTGTACAGCGTTTTTATTGATTAGGTTTCATGAAAGAAATATTGAGGCTACACACCATTTCCCTCTTCCTATGGCAAGAGAAAAACACACACACAACACAAATACATTTTAATACTTGCAATAGATTTTCCCTGAAAGTGAAAAAAATGGGGAAAGAGCGGACCTTGGATGTTGAGGCCGCTGATAATGAGAAACAGAAAGTGACCGAATAGGGCAGAGTCAAAGCTTTTATGACCTCTGGGACTTCCGTTTGTAGCCCGTGGATTATTTCCGTTACTGCTGCTGCTGAATCGAGAAAAGTAAGGAAGCCCCCACATGTCACAATAGTCAACAAGGTTTGGTTTCGTTTGGTTTCTTTTTCTTTTACGGCATATCAACTATAATGGGTTACTTAATGCCGACAATATTTTTAGGATAGGTTCGTATGAATCGAATGTTTTCTTTGTGAGAAATCAGTTTGTAGATCAGGTTTCATTGAGGTATTTTTTATAAAAAGTGTTTTTTATTGAGAGTCAAATGTATTGCTAATAATTGTAAAAGAGTATATGGCATTTTTTTACTATAAAAATCTATTTTAATTCTTTCATAGTGTTTTGATCCCAGTTTTCAGCGGGGGGTAACTATTTGACCATAGTTGGGCCCATAACAAGTGCTGTCACTCCGGGTCAGAGTGGACCTGGGAACAACAGCAATTAAAAGGTGGTTCCACGGTCTTCAAACTTCCGATCAGAGGACTTGCTGCCAGATATAGTTTATCGTCATGCCCCGGAAAGTTTGTTAAAAACAAAACATCTCATTATAGTATGCTTTGATTAAAATTTCTTCACCGACAACATCATCGCTATCAAAGATGTTTATGTGTGAATAAGGTTTATACAGGATTTGTATTGATTAGGTTTCATGAGAGACAAAATTCGTCTGCACACAATTTGCTTCTTCGTATGGCAAAAGAACACACACACACATATTTTAATACTTGCTATAGATTTTCCCCTTTTATTATGCAAGAAATCCAGCCATTTTTTTTATTGTTCTCTATTTAACTTTATTTAGCAAATGCTTTTAACTTGTTCTTCTTCAAAAAAAAAAAAAAACATTTTTTCTTTCCTGTATCTCAGACGATTCAAGAAAGAAAGATAAAATAGAGAGAAAAGAGAGCTCGCATATTGTATCCATCAAATCTGTCAGTAAGGGTCCATCTTTCAAGATGTCAATCCAAAGCGAACAGGCTCGTTCTGACCGGGCGCTTGGGTTCTCTTCCAGTAAAATCGATTCTTTGCACGAAGAGCCGTCTATTTACACTCACTTACCGGCATTTAAGGTTTTGTCAAACAACTGGGAAAACGGTCGGTGGTAAAAGAGCCACGGAAGGACGTGAATAAACAGTTTCGACCCGCCATGAAGATGCATTTCTGCTTGAAGATAGCCGGTGGATTTAATGTCGTTCGCAAAAGTTAATGTTATAGAGGACGTGTAAGGAAAAGATTGAAAAAATATAAGACACACTTATACATACAGATATATATATATATATATATATATATATATATATATATATATATATATATATATATATATATATATATATATATATAATAAAAATGGTTCAAACACTAATATTCCAGGGTTATAATTTATTACATTGAAATCGTAATCACGATCGATCCAATTCATCAGACCTACAAAAAGAAATCGGAAAATATAACAACGGCTATAAAAAGCAAACTTTTAGTGAGAGGGATTTACTTTTTGCATGAATCATTCATTGTGATATATATATATATATATGTAAGCAAATGTGTGGATGTAGATCCGACGGTATGATGAAAATGTGGAAAAGACAAAGCAAAATCCGAATATGTGACAAAATAAAAACATTAAACTCACATATTCGGATTTTGCTTTGTCTTTTCCACATTTTCATCATATATATATATATATATATATATATATATATATACACTTACCATCCCATTTCCAGGAACCAATAAACTGCCAAACTGACCAAGGGAATTCAAATCAGCATGAATCCATCCAGCTCTTATCTCAAATAACAACTTAAAAGAGACTGTTTGACCAACACAAGGAATGTTAAAAAATTCATGTTAAAAGATAAAAAACAAATAAAAAACAAATGAAAACTACAGACAAAAGTTCATTTTCTCCATCAAGACATTCATTTTTGTAGTTTACTGCTACCAGCAAGCAGAAATATTTTTTCCTGATGATGGCCATGTTGGCCGAAACTAGTCGAGGAATCTAAATGAAATAATAATAATAATAATAATAATAATAATAACGAAAGAATATTAATCTACAACCCAGTATGTCCGAAGATTTTAATTTTATTTAATTTAATTTGTTTTAATAGTTTTTATCGTTCAAAATATATATATATATATATATATATATATATATATATATATATATATATATATATATATATATTATAGATAATATTAGTGGTCAATATATATATATATATATATATATATATATATATATATATATATATATATACATATATATATATATATATATATATACATACATATATATATATATATATATATATATATATATATATATATATATATATATATATAAATTCCAACAGGATAGAATCCAGGTAGAACTCAATGTCCAGGACAGAGCAAGAATATAATGTAAGAGGCTCAAACACTAATATTCCATGGTTATAATTTATTACATTTATTATCGTAATCACGATCCAATTCATCAGACCTACAAATTCAAAAAGAAATCGGAAAATATAACTCCGGGTATAAAAAATAAAATTTTAGTGAGAGTGTATGTGTGGGAGTGGGAAACAAGTTTGAGAGGGAAATGTATGAAAGCTCTAGAGAGAGGGTGTAACAGAAGAAAGAAGAACAGGAAAAGCCTAAAGGTGAAGGTGGGGATTAAAATTTAACAGAGAGAAGTTTTAAAGAGAGGATCTAAATAACGGTTTAAATGAGTGAGACAGATAAACATGGATTATTTTTCGATGCATACTTCGCTACTATCAATATCTATCTATCTATACATATATATATATGTATATATATATATATGCAAGTTTCTTTAAAGACGACTGTCAAGGTAATGCGATTCACCCCTCACATTTGGTCATCTATCTCCCCAAACTGCAACCCCTTACATTATTATATGTGGGGCTTAGATGAAGGTGAGACTAAGTTGTAATACCAAAGATGAGCTGAAGGCAAGGATTATGCCAGCTTTCACCAACTTAAACAAGGTGGCCGCCCAGAAGAGTTGCATGTGATTCCGAGGTCGTCTGGTGGCCGTGATTGAAGCCAATGAAGGAATTTAATCTTTAGTATTTCAAGCTTTTTTGTGTAATTTTGGCAAATATATCTGTTTAAATGAGATGTCAATATTATTTTCATTTTTGCGTCATGTTGACAATTTATCCATCGCACCATATATACATATATATATATATATATATATATATATATATATATATATATATATATATATATATATATATATATATATATATATATATATATATATATATATATATATATATATATATATATATATATATATATATATATATATATATATATATATATATATATATATATATATATATATATATATATATATATATATATATATATATATATATATTTTGATATTGAGGAGACACGGTGGGATAATGGATAACGGCTTGGATTGAGGAATCGGAGAGCCGAGTTCGGATTCCAGTCAAATACATTACATTCACTTACGTGTTAATACCCTTGGGGAAGGTGTGAATCCTCTTCTTCTCCTTCCAGCTATGGGTAAATAGCAGGACAGACTGGGATGGCAACTGGTCTAGGTAAGGACAACTCTGAATTCAAAACCTGCGTTTGGGGCCTTTGGAACTTAGTGCACCAGGTCTCTGTATTCGGCCCTTCAAAAAGTGTGGATGGTCCTGCGAGAAAACTTCACCACTATAATCAAATCTTATGTGCTGTTGTCGGGCTGTAGGTTTCCTTGGAACTGATCTGCTTGACCCTCATACGTCGAATCGATATATATATATTTGTGTATTTAGACAGCAATCCTTCTTTCATGAACATTTCCTTGAAAACGACAGACAATGTCCTTTTATTTAGAAACGACAAAATTTGTTTAATTTTTCATTCTATTTTTTCCCAATTTTCGGGTAAGGTGTTGAATCTTTGAATTGAAGGTGTACATAAACTATCCAAATTTCATATTTGGTTATTTTTATTCAAGTGCTTTCGACTATCGCAGTCATTATGAAGAACCCGTGTGTTGTCTGTGTGATAAAATTATTTTGCTTGTATTCTAGTATTTATAGTAATACTGAATATCCTCTCCAATACTTAAAAATATATAATTAATAGTATATATATATATATATATATATATATATATATATCTTAAAGCTCTGCCATTTTTCATGTCATTGAAAACTTTAATGCCAGTAGGCTCCTTTTGGGCAGACTCTTTGCAGAGCTGCTCATTCTTTCCTGTATTCATATATACTCTCTAATTTGGTTGTCCGGTCCTGTAGAACACTTTTTTGGCTTTAGACTTCAGCTCCTGTACCGTGACGGTAGTTTCGCTTTTCTATTGAGTACTCTTTGTCATAGTGATGCAAATATTTTAAAGCGTCAATATTGAGCCAATACATGAAAATTGACTTTTCTAAAGTAATTTTCTCAAACGAATCTCGAGTGACATTTGATGGGCCTGATGAATGAGCCAAAGGATGGATTTTATCCAATTCAAATGTGCCTGTGGCTAAAAGAAAGCAACGAGGAGGCGGTCGTGTTATGATATGGGCTGGAATTGTTGACTAAACCATTATTGGACCTTTCAAAATCGATGATAGAACTAAACTGAACAATGCTAACTATTTACGACCAAGATTTCCTTTGCCTGGAACAAGTCCCAGTTTCGCAGTTTCAAAGTGAAATGTGTATTTATGCACATCAATCGTCCTTCTCATGTATCTAAGCTTGACCGTAAATTCTTCGAGAAAAGATAATGGAATGGCCATCATCAAGTCCTGATGTGAATCCAATCGAAAATTTATGGTCAGTCTATGATATTATAAATGTGTTTAGAAACAGTAATCCGGACTTTGCTAAC